>JAOTQR010127321.1:0-113693 GCA_025774065.1 Solanum ossicruentum
AACAATAATATATATTTTTTATATATAATTTTTCTCTGTATTTGTTGTTTATTTATATATATATATATATATATATATATATATATATATATATATATATATATACACACACACACACACACACACATTTGTTATATAACTGAGCTGTTTATCTGATCTATAACCTGTGGAAACTATTGAGAGCAATTGACGAATAGTTCGTACATGTATATTATTGTTGTTGTGCTAGGACATTTTCTGAGTATAGGTGTGCAGTTTGACGACATGTGATTAGTGCAGAAGGAGTATTTTTTTCTATATGCTTTACTTGTGTTTAGATCTTCTTACTATGTATTTATTGTATGGTTCTCACCCCTTGCTATATGTTTTGAAGGTTGTGATCCCAGTCCACCTTGTTAGACCTTTTCCTGATTTAGGATCGAGCTTTGGGATTAGTTGAGAGATAGTTATTTGTCTCTTCAGTAGACCCTCGAGGATTCTTCACTTTTTTATGTTCTACTTGAGGACTAGACATTTTAGACTTGCACTTTCCTTGAGTATTACTATTAGAGGCTTGTACATGTGACACTAGTATTGGGATGGTTTATAGATATGATAATCGAGTGCTTGTCCGATCTTTTGATTTTATTTCTTCCACTTTTATATATATATATATATATATATATATATATATATATATATATATGTATATATATTAAATTGACTGGGTTTGGCTTACTAGTCTTGGTGGGCTAGGCAAGTGCCATCACACCCATTTTGGGTCGTGGTAATTTGGTATTAGAGGGCCCTAGGCTTATAGATCTTATATATATACAAGCCTGGTTTGGTGGAGTCTTAAGGACCGGTGCGAAGATGTCTGTTACTTATCTTTAAGAGGCTATGAAAATTTTTAGAAAACTCCTTTTTGTTCTTTCCATTCCTATCGTTGTTGTGAGGTTACTGAGTGTTCTGTATTCTTTAGCAAATGACCAAGGATAGATCTTTATCAATGGGGAATAGCTAAGGAGCCATCTCGTGAGACTACTGTTGTGGCCCTAGCTAAGGGTAGAGGTAGAGATAGAGATATAGGATGTGGCTAGGGCCAAGGACATGCCCATGGTTCACCACCCGCGAGGGGTTATGGCAAAGGTATCTCACCTAGGCCTCTAGTTGATTGTCATGCCCCAAATAAAGGGGGGGGGGCACGACTAGCACTCAATACCATCATTGGCTGAGTAAGCCACTGAACATGCTAGTGAATTACACTAGGGGCCAAAAGATTGGGCAGCATAATGTTTAAAAAACTAAGTCTGGACCGTTTAGGTCATGACCTGGTCAACAATAAATCATGTAAATCAAGATAGATAAACCAAAATGATAATGTACTAGCTAGCCAAAAAGGTTGTAATGACAGAGTATAGGCATACTATATATACATGTAATTTCTATGACTAGAGACTAAAAGGCACAATAGAACCAACCCAAAAATAATATGTTCACAATATCCTCTAAGAAAGTCACTCACACTGCTAGGATAGGGCCTCGACTATACCAAATTGTACAACAAACATCCTATATGAAAGCTCCAGGAAGAGGTGGATCTTACCAACTCACTGCTGAACTAGGTTAGCGGAGGGGTAAATCAGAATTCCTACCTGAACCTGCATGCACGTAATAAAATGCAGCATCCTCAGGAAAAGGGATGTTAGTGAAGAAGCAAGTAAAATCATAGATAATTATAGTAACAAGGGTATAGAAGTATCATCCGTAACCAAAACACAAGTAACCTTCATGGCCAACACTCAACCTCCTAGTAATCAAATATACGTGGTATGCTCGAGTAATCATATGTCATATATACATATATATAGATGTAAATGCATGACATACTCAACCAAATGCTAGATGGTCCTTTCCAAAAGCTAACCGATATCATATTTGACAACCTCTAGCCATCTAGACCATATACATACATATAATCATTAGGGAAAGTAGGCCCTACACCTCCAATTATAGCTTGAAGTCCATACATATGGTGCAATGTATGATACAAATGTCGAATGCACATAGTAGGCCATATCAAGAATTTAGCCAATCTTAGCTCATTGGTGCATGTATTCTCATAATATCATAATCATTGTTGTTAAGCTAATCTTGGATCATTGGTATACTTACTCTCATAACATCATAATCATTGTCATAGCATATACACATGACTCATGGGATCTTATATGTCTTTTGAACAAGTTTGGGAACTTAACCCAACATTTAGAATAATGCCTTAACTCTGAAAAGATTCATAAAGGTGCTGCACTTAATGCTTATACATGGTTCCATGTCAATTAGTAAGAGAAAGTATTTAAAAAAAATCAAGTGCCTTAGTAGTTAAATAGGATCATTACATTAAAGATTATTGGAAATCAACATGTTACATCCTAAGTGCTTCAAATATAGCTTTAGTATGAACAAAGGACTGATTATGAATACTACATGCCCCTCGTAGTCTTCCTTTATTTTTAGTGACACCATACCAAAAAAAGTAACACCTCAACATATGGACAGGTAGTCAGGAAGAAAGATAAATTGATATATAGATATTGAATTTCCAATTTAAGTGAATGAATAGAATATCAACCTAATACCCTCATGAAAATAATTCAACTGCAATCCCAATGCCTTTTATAAAAGGATCTTTCTAGCAACAGAATAGTAAGATATTACATTTGAAATTTTGGAGATTTCTCGAATTTTGTGCTAAAAGGATAGACGAAGCTTAGCCTTACATACCTTTCTAACGGACGTCCCAATGGACAAAGGTCTTTTGCAGAATTTGTTTCTTACATCCTAAGCTTCAAAATCACTATATATAAACTTATAAGTGCCTATAAATAGTCCATAAATGAGCATTAATTGGCAGACTGTCCATATAGCATTTATGAGAGGAAAAATTCGTAAAACTTTATAAAAATGATAGTAAAAGATCCCTAAGGTTATTGCCTAAACAAATCATCTTTAAAACTACAATAACCAACAAGAACACCAAATTTATACCTTCTAAAAATAGCTCCAAAAGAAAACTAATATGAGGGCAAAACAATTGCAAAGCATAAGAGAAGAATTTCTAGGCACAAGGACAAATTTTGATGGTAAAAATGTGAAGAACAACACTAAGATCCTCAAGAGTCCATGATCCTATTACTCTTTAGGGAATACTTTAGAGGATGATAGGCATGCTTGAGACTATTGCCTAAGGTGTACCACAGGCATCAGGTCAGGGTGAGGTTCCCCCTTCTCAGATATTGGAGCGACCCTAGGATTTTAATAATTATGTGCCAGCCTTAGTGGGCCAGCCACCTTATATTCCTCAACATATGTCCATTTGATTCACTAACTCAGATGGTTACTCTAGCTTAGGTTGCTTATGAACCAATTCTGGTAGTAGACAATTAGTAGAGATATAAGCAATTTCAGAAGAAGAAACTACCCTAATTCTAAGGTGGCAAGGGAGATTATTCTTATAAGTTCCTTACCTTAAGTTATGAGATTTTGGAAGCCATGGGCCTAATATATTCATATGGGTTTAGATTCGTTTCTTTATAGTTGCGAAGATCAGCTCAAGACTAGGGCGATCTTATATGTGCTCCAGGATAGTAAGGTCCCACCAATCAAGTGGAGCTATTTTCAGAGGATTTTCAGGAGTGATTTACTCCCTAGAGAGTTATAATGGAGAGCATGTACAAATTTAAGACTTTGAACCAGGGTGGCATGACCGTAGCCAAATATGAGGCTAGATTTTACCAGCAATCTCGACATGTTTTATCATTGATACCTAAGGCAGAGAGAGTTCATAGGTTCATGAAGGGATCAACATTCTCCATTCACTCTTATGTGTCCAGTTCCTCATGAGAGGGTGCTTTATTCCATACTATAGTGGGTATCGCCAAGGAGGCATTATTGCTATCGAGAGTGAATTTTAGGGAACCAAAAGGGTCTAATCTTTGAGTCACTTCACTGGTACATCAATAGGGGGTAGAGGATTTCATGAAGAAGGTGGCATTCCATGTCATAAAGGTCTAGTTAGTTCCTACTCATTTCCAATTTCAGAGTATGGTCAGGGCCCTCGTGGTTTATACAGTTAAGGTCAGGGGTCATCCTACTTCCAGCAGAGACTTAAGGGCTGAGGTGGATACAATATTCCCCTTCCATCTTCTCAATCCTCTCCTCACTCAAGGTCATACTATAGGTGTGGTACTCCATACCATGTGCTCAGATTTTTCCTCTACTAGACTCATACGAGGCCATACCTCTCTTATTCAGTGGCACCGATCCTAGATCAGGCTCCTCCGGTTAGAGATACAACCCCTTAGGTTAGGAGTCATTGTAGAGGTCATCTCGATAGAGGTGGATATACTCTAAGTAAGGGTATACCTAAATTAATAGGGTAGCAGGGTGGAAGAGGTCTAACTCAGAGAGCCGTTGGTCAAGGTGGTCATTTTTATGCTCTTCTTAAGAGGCCCGAGGTTGAGGCGTTAGTTGTTGTTTTAATAGGTATTGTACTAGCCTGTCATAGGCCTACATCGATAATTGTTAATCTCAAATCCACATATTTTTATGTATCTGCATATTTCTTATCAAAGTTTGACTTATTATGTGAGCGCATGTCTTTGCCCATGTATGTATCTACCTTGGTCGGTGTTCCCTTAGTGGTGGACAGAGTTTACCGATCTTATCTTATCTCTGTAGATGGTTATGATAATTTAGGTTGTGTAACACCCCACATCTTACAAAACTAGTATTATGCAAATGATACATGATATGGTTTGGTCAAATTAGCGCCAATTTTTAAAAGTGCTTAAATCTCCAATTAAAGGGTGATATGTATGTCTAATGCTTAAGCGGGGCTAGTGTATACATGTTCTATGTCAAATTGAGGAGATCACGACCCTAAACAAAGTTAGAGAAATAAAGTGCTTGTAGGACTCAAGAAGCTAGCAGGTGAATCACCTACTTGCTTAGCTTAAAATTGCTAGCTAAATGGAGATGAGTCCCGACGTTGAATTTGTCCAAGTCCGATTATGAATAAAGTCCATATTAAGGGTGTAACATTATACCGTGTTTTACCATCATAAATGGATTATATTTTCATCCCAAGAAGAATATAAAAAGGGCCCAAGCCCATTACAATTTCTTTAGTAAGTTAGGCCTAAGAACTAAGAGAAAAGGGGAAAAATGGGCAGCAAAGGTCCATCAATTTGGAGCCCCTTAAGGACCAAGTGAAAGGGGAAAAATGGTACTTTAATTACTTGATAAAATAAATCTTCAAAATTAAAAGAAAGTAGGACAAATTAGTCCTTTAAAAAGGGGTTACAAGAAGCAAATTTCATTCATTCTTAGACTTGGAAAATTTCAGCTTTCACAAGACTTCATTGTTCTTCTTTCTTGAATTTGTAAAGCAGCTAAAGGAAGATTTTAGGGTCCTTAAGGAGGCTCTCAAACTTGAAGGTAAAGGTAAGTGATTATAGTTGTGTGTTTAGTAAGGTTTCTTCATGAAAAATAAGACACTACGTTGGTTATGTCTATGCTGAAATTGTTGGGCAGCATGTGTTCCAAAAGTTGTTATACATTTTTCTTGTTTATTTGGAAGATTTTCTCTTCTTGGTTAGATTGATTATGAAGGGAGGCTATTTTTCTTAATGAGTGTTGGTTCGATAATGATGTATAAGGGCTGCTACACCATTTTAAGTCTGCGAAAGTAAGTTCTTGTGTGATATCGTAATTGTGCTTGTAATAGGAACTTGTGGGTTGATTGATTGAGGACTATGGTCTAACATCTTCCACCTATTTTGAGGACTGTTTTTGAATTTTTTTAGTTCTATTTGTATGTGTAAATGTTGTGGGAACAGTTTGGTTGAAGTTGGTAAAGTTTTGGAATCGTCAACGTTGTAATGTAGTGAAGGGATGTAATGTTATGCCGCCTATTTGTATGTCGTGTAGAATTGTTATGTTCTGTGCTTTGTGGACTATTGTAAGGCTATTACAGTACTAAAATAGGCTGCACATGATATGTATATAATAATGTGTATAAGAAAATACAATTAGGGGCGGAAAGGTTGAAAGAATATGCTCGGATTTGTAATTATCCACTTGCTGCTCATGTGTTATTTTTTTTTATGGGATTGGGGCACCAAGATGTATCTATTGGATACTAATGCTATTTTTATCACCTACTATGTTGTAGATAAATATTTGGAGGAAGGGAAGGTTATCTCTAGGTAATAGTGAGATCGTACAGCGAGGTACGTAAAGCTACTTGATTTCGTATTACTTGGCATGAAATCCAGATTCTTCCTTGGCACATAAAGGCACTTGCTAACTCTGACACAACTATTAACTGTGTCTCCACTCTTTGACATATTCATATGCTTTCAGACATAGTCACCTTCAAATTTGCATACATGCTTGGATACCAAGTTACATGGGTTCTCATTGCTAAATAAAGTTCACGAGTTGTTTCATCTCATACACATTCATTATTTATGTAACATACTCTTTTCATTTTCATATTATCTTGTATGATTATCTGCATGTCACATGCTATATATACAACCCTACAACTCCAATATTGTGACCACTAAAAGAACCATCTCAAAGGTAATTAAAAGGTAAATTATATTGCTTATTGATGGGTGGTAACCCGAGGGGTGGAAGAATCACCTAGCCAGGGTCGATCCTATCATGGGGGTTGCCTAAGAGGTTAAAGAAAAAGACTAGCCAGGGCCGATCCCGATATATATTTACCAATTATCAGATGGTCATTTGTATTACATATTGTGCACAGATTATACAGTAAAGGTAAAGTGATAAAAAGAATATAAAGTACATGATCCCATAATACAACTAAAGGTGGTCTCTTGTCCTACACCAGTGCATAATTTTATTTGAATTGTTATCTCATATACAATATTTCATGCCTTACATATTCAGTACATTATCTCGTACTGACGTCCCTCACGGGGGACCTGCATTTCATGCTGCAAGTACAGGTGTTGGTAGCTCTCCCTAGTAAGAGTACAGGATTTCCAATTGCTGTGCCAAGCTCTAGGTTGCTTCAGAGCTTTGCATGTCTAAAACTTATATTTTATGCTGTACAGGTAGTCAAGGCGGGGCCTGTCCCGAACCTTATCAGATACTTTTCCTTATCTAGAGGATTTGTAGGCTATGTAAATTAAAATGTGGTCATGTCTTGTATTTTAAACACCGTGGTCCTAATGGCCTAGCCATATGCATTCCCTTTTGGCTTGTTATCACTGTTTATTTTCTTAAAGGCATGTCAAGTGTAGAAATTCCTTATAATATATATAAAAAGCGCATGGATATAGGTTGGTTCTCGTGAGTCTTATCGACAACGGATGCCAGTCCACCCTGACGGGACTTTGGGCGTGACAAGTTGACATGATTATTTCTTGATATCATTGATTTTGATGTTATATTGTGGATGGATTGGCATTCTACTCAATGGGATATTTTTGATTGTTATACTAAGACAATGACATAACCTATTTTGGGTAGATCAAGTATTGTCTGGTGGGGTTTGAGTGGTTTTTATCCAAACAAAGTTATCTTTTATATTCGGGCATGGAAGCTCATAGATCGGGATTGCTTGCTTATCTAGCATTATTTGTGATACTAGTGTTGAGCCACCATCAAGGGAGTCTATCTCTACTATTCAAGAATTTGCTGATGTATTTCCTACAAACCTTTCTGGAGTTCCTTCTAATAGGGATATTGATTTTGCTATTGAACTTGAGCCAGGCGCTAAGGCCATTTTTGTTCCTCCCTATCATAGGGCTCTAGCTAAGATGAAGGGGATAAAGGAGCATCTCTAGTAAAAGGTTCTTACACCTTAGTAAATTTCCTTGGGGGCTACTGTCTTGCTTGTGAAGAAGAAGGATGGCTCTATATGATTGTGTATTGATTATAGGCTGTTGAACAAATTGATGGGTCAAGAATAAGTATCCTCTGCCTAGGATCAATGATCTATTTGTGTCGTGAACCCAACTAGGTCCTAGATGTGACACAATGAATGGGGAACCCCAAGGGACCTCAAACAAGCCTCTCAATAGAACATACACACATCCTTGATTGCGGAAGCAATATAAACAACAAAAAGAGAGTAAAAATAGGGAAAAAGGGACTAAGAGAATTCTTTGATAACATAAAAATATAGAGAGTCAAGCTTACAACATAAATACATCAAAATGTTCCAACAACACCTCTAAACTTAGAATGTAGCGGGGGGACAAGACACTTTCCGAACTCACCCTCATAATATCAAATATTAACATAAGAAGTCTTAGAAATATGAGAGAAAATAGATGGTGTCCTCGAACTTCAGGACTCACCAAACTTATCTTCAGCCACGTGGAGGAGGATAGTCAAATCGGGCTCCGGTTCCTACATGTTGACATCATGTAGGCATAGAGTATGCGTTAGTAAATTAGAATGTACTATGTTTGTGGTGCCCCAACGAATCGGTTTAATGCTCTTTTTCTTATTTATATTGCTTTCACGACCAAGGATATGTATATAGTATGCTAAGAGGATTGTTTGGGTCCCTTCGGGTTCCCTATTCACTATGTCAAGTCTAGGACCTAGTTTGGGTTGTGACAAACTTGGTATCAGAGAACTAGTTTGTTAATGGTCCTCGTAATTCAACCTGTTGCATTGATTAGAGTCTTATTTATGGTTGTGAAGCGCATCACAACTCTGAATCGGAGGCTATGAGGCATTATAGGAAATATTTTATGTCTTCATGGTCTATGTCATGATACAGAAGTTAAGGTAAGGTATTCCCCTAATGAATGTTCTTTACTATTTTAGATTATGCTAATTTCAAGAGGAAGAAGAGTCCGTACAACCGAGGAGGAATCAGCTCCTCCTGCTCCTCAAGCCCTTCAAGATGGAGGAGTGGTTCATGAAGAATTCCGAGATGCTCTGACAATGTTAGCTCATGCCATGACTAGTCAAATAAACCAAGGGGCCCAAGCTCCTCATATTTATACACAGGCTTCAAGGGTGAGAGACTTTACTAGGATGAACCCACCGGAGTTCCATGGGTCTAAGGTGGAAGAGGACCCTCAAGAATTTATTCAAGAGGTGTATAAAGTGTTGACTGTTATGGGGATTAGATTAGAGAAGAAGGCAGAGTTGGTGGCCTACCAACTCAAGTGGGTGGGTCAAATATAGTTTACCTAATAGAAAAGGAGATGGGGAACAACAATGTCATCCTTTGGGAAGAGTTTAAAGCGGCATTTCTCAACTGGTTCTTTCCCCTTGAACTAAGGGAGGCCAAGATGATAGAATTTATGCATCTAAAGCAAGGGCATATGAGTGTGAAGGAGTATGCCCTCAAGTTCATGAACAATTTTATGATGGGGGTGTTTGACTTGGTTAATGAGCAGTGTCGTGCCGAAATGTTGATAAGTGGCATGGATTTATCCCATTGCATGACTTATGCCAAATAATTGGAGGATGAAAATCTTAGAAAGAGAAGGATTGGTGAGGCCAAGGGGGCTCGTTTTGAAGGTGATTTTCAAAATTCCAAGGGTGGCCGATTTCCTTAAGGCCACAAGTTTTAAGGGTAAGAGTTATCCAATGCTTCTAATGAGGGGTTTGCTAATGGTACTGTGCCAAATCATAGATTCCAAGGAGGTGATGAGAGGGTGCCAAATCCTAGATGTTGAAGTTGTGGGAAAGGCCATGTAGGCCCGTGTTTGAAGAAGTCTAATGCTTGCTTTGGCTGTGGTGGATTTGAGCACAAAGTTAGTATTTGTCCTTACGCTAAACCCAAAGGTAGAGGTGATGTTCCTCAAGGCCAAGGTGATAATACGGGCCAAGGAGAAAGGGAAGGTCATTAAGGTGGTTCCCCAAGGCACAATCGAATTTATGCTCTTCTAGGGATGCAAGGAGGGGATGAGGCGCCCGATGTTGCCACTGGTATGTTGAGTTTTCCTTTGACATAGATGGGTATGCATTGATGGGTTTAGGTGCCACTATTTCTTTCATTATTTCTTTTTGTGTCTATTAGGCTATATGTGTGTCTCGAGTGTTAGGTGAACCTTATGAAGTGTCTACCCCATTGATGAGTTTATTATTGTAGAAAAGTTCAGAGATATTTTTTTGTGTTCATATTGCATTAGGTCTTGCCTTGTGATTTTTTGAATTTTATGTGGTGGATGTTGATGTCATACTTGGAGTGTATTAGTTGCATGCATATTGTGAATTTATTGATAATAGGACCCGTAAAAGTCAGATTCCAATTCCCTAATGAACCCATCCTTGAGTGGTAGTGAAGAGGTAGATACATTTATTGTCTTAAGGTCCAATTGAACTCTGAGGATTGATTTCTAAGGAGTGTGTCTATCATCTTGTGAGGGTTAGGTATGTTGAGCACAAGGTCTTTCCTATCGAGTAGATTCCAGTGGTCAATGAGTTCTTACTGTCCTTTTGATGTTTTAATTTGGGGTAGTGTCTTTTGTTTTAGCTAGTGCACTGACTATTTCTATAGGTCTCATGAATAGGGTCTCTAAACCCTACCTTGATATATTTGTGGTGGTCTTTGGTAATGATATGTTGGCTCACTCTGGAAGTAAGAGAGAGCTTGTGGACCATTTAAGGGTGGTATTGTGAGTTTTGAGGAGTGTGAGATTGCTTGCTAATTATGGAAAGTGGGAATCTTTAGGAGGAAGAAAGGGTGGTTGGAGAAGTTCACTAGGTGATTAGGTTGGGCATGACATTGGGTGAAGTTCAGAATGGTGGTGTAGTGGTTTTGATGACTCCAAATCTTCTTTGGTTGAGGAGGTTTAGTTATGCAAGACATTGATTCAGCCTTAATAGAGTTGGAGGTTTTGGTGAGGGATGGTAGAGTGAAGGTTTCTCCCAAGAGGGAAATGGTGGCTTTTGGTGCCAAGGTGGACTACGTGTGTTTAAGGTTGGCAAATAGGTTAAGATTTATAGGTCCTTATAGGGTTTGGAGGAGAATTGGTAAGGTTGAATATGGATTGGAGTTGCCTATGGATATGAATATGGTTCATCTGATTTTCCATGTATCTATGTTAAAGAGGTGTGTGGTGACTAAAACAATCCGAAAAAGTGTTTGAAAATATGCCTCGAAAGTGCCCAAAATCACACTTTCCATATACCTCAAACTCCACGCGGAATATCAAAAGTATAATGTCATATTCTTGTTCAGGGGGTCAAAATTATAGGAAAAAGGGTCTAACCCCAATTTAAGAGAAATCGTAGAAAATTTTTAAAATCGCAAAAATGTGATTTCCAGAGATGATCCGTGCCCCTGGGGTGAAGCGCCAAGGGCGCTCTCCTATGTATTTTCTTGTCCAGTTTTTTTATCTCAGTCCAAGACTTTTGGGTCTTGGGACTAAGTCTTCCCAAACATGAAAATACCTGTACTTAAGTCATATATCACCATCATATCATCCTAAACATTCCCCAATACTCACTCAAACACATAACCATATTTTCACTCCTAAATTCAGTCTCGAAACCTTTTTTGGATCTGAGGATTTCCTTTACGATTCTTCTTCAAGCTTAAAGTCTCCACCTTCGATCTTCACCAAGTTCATCTCCAAGCTAAGGTATGCGGGTTTCATTCATGGGTTCCTTTCACCCATGATGCCTAAGCTCCCTTTTCTTGCAAATTGCACGATTTAGAGGTGATTTATTCATGGGTCTTTATTATGAAAATCACTGCACACTATGGTTGAGCATAAGAAATTGTGACTGTTTTACCATGTTTTGGGCTAGTACTCTAAGATCTATTGAAAGGATTGGTGAAGAGTTTTGATGTTTATTGTTTGAGGGTGTTACCAAGTATTTATTGATGCTTTTACATTGAATTTACTAGCATCATTTCACTGCACACTATGGTTGAGCATAAGAAATTGTGACTGTTTTACCTTCGAAGTGTTTGATAAAATGTTCGGATGTAGTTCTTGAGGAATTGAAGGTACGAAGCATGATATATGATATGATTGATGTTATGATGATGGAATGAGCTTATGTAAATGATATATTCTGTATAAAGTGTTACATTAGACCATGCCTGATCCAGGGGGACTAAGAGCCCGGATAATAAAGATGGGGGTTTGTACTTTACCACCAGGGTGATAGGGTGAGATTATCATCAACCATGTGAGGGGTTTGTAATTCGCCACCAGGGTGATGGGGTGAGATTATCATCAACCAACCAAGGGGTTTATACTTTAGAAATATTGCTTGGTCTCTTCTACATATATGATATCCCATATGAGCATGATTTACTTGAGCATTGGTCATACATGTCATATTGTTATATGATGCCTATTGCCTATTGTTATGCACTTTGACTGTGATGCCTATTTTTTTTTGCATTGCATCCTACATACTTATTACATTTAAATGCACTAACGCATACTCTTGCCAACATGATATCACTATGTAGGAACCGGTGCCCAAGTTGATCATCCTTCTCCTACATGTGGCTAGTTTGCTACTACCCAAGCTAGTTGGTGAGTCCTCCATTCTAGAGATGTTTATCTGTGTTTCTCTTATTATGTATTGAGACACTCTTCTTTATGTTCTATTTTGACAATGAGGGTGAACCGAGTTGCTTTGTCTTGGCCCCCGCTCTTATCTATGTAGTAAAAATGTTTGTTGGACATGTTTTGTATCTATGATATGAGCTTTGACTCGTGGTCTCTTGATTATGTTATTATGTAAGCTTTCCCCATAGTCCTTTTGCCTCGTTCGTACTGTTTATGTCTTGTATATGCTTCCATGTCCAGTGATGTGTAATGATAAGTTAAGAGGTTTATTTGGGGTTCCTTTGGGTTCCACATTCACCGTGTCATGTCTAGGCCCTAGGCTTGGGTCGTGACAAACTTAGTATCAGAGTACTAGGTTGATAGATCCTCAAAGTCCATCACACTGCGTCAATTAGAGTCCTATTTATGGTTGTGAAGCACGCCATGACTATGAACAGGAGGCTATGAGGCATTTTAGGAAATGTTTCCCCTCTTCATGTTCTAATTCGTGCTAAAGAGTTGTGGTAAGTTTTTCTCCCTAATGATTGTTCTTTGCTATGCTACATCATGCCTAACACTCGAGGAAGAAGGGCCCGAATTCTCGGGGATCAACTTACCAATGGCGAACTCTGGGATGCTCTCACTATGCTTGCATAAGTTATGGCCAATCAAGTCAACCAAGGGGCCCAAGACACTTATGCTACTACCCTGGGAGATAAGGTAAGGGATTTCACGAGGATGAATCCTCTGGTGTTTTATGGATCAAAGGTGGATGAAGATCCACAAGAGTTCATTGATAAGGTCCACAGGATTTTGACTATCTTGGATGTTGGTCCGAACAAAAAAGTAGAGTTGGCAGCATATCAACTAAAAGGGATAGCCCAAATATAGTGTGATCAATTGAAGGGGGAGAAGGAAATTGGAAATGTGGTGCTTCGGAAGCAGTTCAAATTGGCTTTTGTTAATCGGTTCTTCCCTCTTACGCTTAGGGAAGCTAAGTTGGTAGAGTTTATGAATTTAAAGTAAGGTTTCATGAGTGCAAGGGAATATGCCCTCAAATTCAATCAACTTTCAAAGTATACTCCTCATTTGGTGCTCTATCCCAGATCTAGGATGAATAAGTTTGTGATGGGGGCCTCCGACTTGGTGAATGAAAAACGCCGGTCTGCCATTCTAGTTAGTGACATAGACTTGTCCCAATTGATGTCATATGCGGAGGCAAAGGAGGGGGAAAAGTTGAGGAAGAGAAGGGGTCATGAGGCCAAAAGGGCCCGTTTTAAGGGTAAGTTCCAAAAGGGTACTAGATTCCATAAAGGCCAAGGGTCATCACATTCTACTAATAGGGGGTTTGCCAATGACCTCCGTAAGCCTCGAGGTGTTGGTGGTGTGGCTCCTATTAGTATGTGCCCTAAATGTTGAGGGAATCATAGAGGCCCATGTTTGAAAGGTTCTAATGCATGCTTTGAATCTGGGGAGCTTGGTCACAAAAAGTTGAATTGTCTAGGAAATCGTGGCAGAGGCCGGGGTGCAAATGCAGTTCCATTGGGTAGAAGTGGTCCTCAAGGTAGTGCCCAAGGCACAATCAGTTTTATGCTCTACATGGGAGGCAAGGGGTTGGTGATGTTCCCGATGTTTTTACGCATAGGAAGGCTTAGGCCTAAGACCCCAAGGCCTTGGACCGATATAAAGAAAGTAGCGAACAAAATGTACTGGTCCGCGCCCGACTGTGTTGCGCCAGGGGCACAGATCAGTTCTATTTTTCATAAATTTTGGAAAATAAATTTTTGATATGATTCTAAAATCGAGTCATTTCCCACTCAATATTTCTCCCTAATCATGAATATGAAGTTGAATTTTTGATATCACGCACAGATTTTGAGATATATGTATATTACAATTATGAAGTTGAATTTTTGATATCATGCACAGATTTCTCCCTAATCATGAATATCAAGTTGAATATTTGATATCACGCACATATTTTGAGATATATGTATATTACAATTATGGGCACTTCCGAGGCACATTTTCTGGCACTTTTTTGGGTTTTGACAAGCACCAGGGTGCAACTGTATTTTCTAAGATTGATTTGAGATCTAGATATTATCAACTAAGGATTAAGGTTCCCGAAATTCCTAAGATAACTTTTTGGACGAGATATAGGCACTATAAGTTCCTTATGATGTCATTTGGGCTGACTAAGTCCCAGTAACATTTATAGAGTTGATAAATGGTGTATTCCAACCATATTTGGATTACTTTATTATTGTCCTCATTGATGATATATTGGCCTACTCCAAGACTATGATGGATCATGAGCAATACTTGAGGATTGTGCTTCTATGGCTTAGAGAGAAGAAGTCATATGCTTAGTTTTACAATTGTGAGTTTTGGCTAAGTTAGATGGCATTCGTAGGTCATACTATGTCTAGAGAAGGCATTTGGGTTGATCTGGCGAAGATTGAGATGGTGCAGGTTCACTAGACCAAATTCGGCTATCGAGATTGATAGTTTTTTTGGCCTAGCTGTTTATTATAGGCAGTTCATTCAGGGCTTTTCTTCAATAATAGCTACTATGACTAGGCTCACTCAAAATAGTGTTCCATTCCATTAGTCAGATGAGTGTAAAATCTTCCAAAAGCTCAACAAACTTTTCAAAATAACTCCTGTTTTGACCTTACCTGAGTAGGGTATTAGCTTTACAATTTATTGTGATGTATCCAAAGTTGGTTTGGGCGGAGTCTTGATACAAAAGGGTAAGGTAATTGCCTATGCCTCTAGACAATTGAAGACTCATGAGAAACACTACCCTACCAATGACTTGGAGTTGGCAGCTGTTGTGTTTGTGTTGAAGTTGTGGAGGCATTATTTGTATGGTGTTCACTGTGATATCTTTTAAGGAAACAGATGTCATGAGACTATATTGATGCTTCAGATCAAGTTTCTAGAGGTGTGTGACCTATGATAGATTCTTGTGTATGGCTTTGTGTGGCTTAAGAAAGGATTTTAGGCTTTGTGGCCCTCCAAAAACTCTCACGAATGGTGGTCCTCACCACTGGCCGTGGAAGGGGCCCTTGGTAGGAGCCCCAATCTTCAAGCCAAGAAATTGGTTAAGCTAGCCACCAAGGACCCTTGTATGGGCTGTGCAACCCACCACGAGCCATGGTAGGTTTTTCATGAAGCCCTCATCCTAAAATGTGGTTTTAGTATAAAAGTACCATCTCAGAACTTAGTTTATTTGTATGGACCATTGTACGATCAATGCACCTTTGAATTAACCATGAAGCAGTCAGTGGAAACGACCTTACTTTGAAATTTGGAAAAGTGTCTGAAGACCCTTACCATGGACCATTGTACGGTCCATGGCATGTTGTATGAGCCGTGGTGTCTTTTTATGGGCCACTCGGGCACCTTTTAGTGCTCATTTCATTAATCACTTTCTTGTAATTTTGGTGATTTCTAAGGGTCATTAGTGACTTTCTAACCTGGACCGTTTCTTTCATCTTGAGCTTAGAGAGGCTAAAATGACAAAATCTATCAACCTCAAGCTGGGTGGCATGAGTCTGAGGGAATGTTCCATCAAATTTACAATGCTCTACAAGTATGCCCCTATAATAGTGGCTGACCCTCGTGTAAGAATGCACAAGTTCACTTTTTGAATCTCTGATTTAGTTGTGAAAGAATGTCGTTCTATCCTTATTCAGGATATGGACATTTCCAGTCTTATGACTTATGTTGAGCATATTAGAGGGGAAAAGCTCAAAGAGAGAAGGGTGAATGATTCCAAGAGAGCCCATTATGATGGTAGATTCGCCAACTCTAAGAGTGGTGGTGGATATGGTCACTTCCAATAAGAACAGGGTTTGAATGCAAGGCTTGCCAATGGTAGATTTCCTCCTCCCAAGGCATAAATTGAAGGTGGATCCCTACCTCCCCGGTGTGACAAGTATGAGGGAAATCACTCATGTGCATGCCTGAGAAGTTCAGGTGCTTGTTTTAGATGTGGTGATATGGGCTAAAGAATTGTTGACTATTCTAAAGCTTCTAAGAAGGGTCAGGATCAAATGGCTCCAGGTGACCAAGGCCAGCAAAGAGTTCCACAAGGTAGTACACCCAAAAACAGCAGGTTCTATGATTTGGATTCTTAACATAAAGTAGAGGAAACTCCGGATGTAGTGACTGGTATGTATAAGTCTTTGATTTATGCTTATGCTTTGCCTAACTTGGATGTGAATTCATCTTTTGTGATTCCTCTTTCGGTGTTAAGTTTGGATTGAGTTCTGAAATCTTAAGGGAGCCCTTTCTATTCTATACTGTCGTTGGTGAGTCTACTGTTACCCAAAGAGTGTATCCGGGTTATCCTGTCTTTGTCTTGCATAAAGTGCTTCCGTGTGATCTTGTGGAAATTGATATGTTTGATTTTGATATTATTCTTGAGATGGATTGGTTGCTTGCTCCATATTCCTCTATAGATTATAGAACCCAGAAAGTCAAATTCCAATTTTCGGGTGAGCCTGTTCTTGAGTGGAATAGTAGTGATTCTGCTATTAAGGGTCGGTTTATTTCCAATCTCCAAGCTCGAAAGATGATTTCTAAAAGGTGCATCTATCATATTATGAAGGTTAGAGATGTGGAGTCCAAGTCACCTATTTTAAGTCAATTTTGATGGTTAATGAGTTTTTGAATATTTTCCTCAAGGAATTGCTCGGGATTCCTTCCGAAAGGGAGATGTACTTTAGCATAGATCTCTTTATAGCTACTTAGCCTATTTCCATTCCTTTTTATCGTATGGCAATAACTGAATTAAAGGAGTTGAAGGATAAGTTGATGGATATATTAGAGAAATGCTTTATTAGGCCCAATATATCTCCATAGGTTGCTCCAATGTTATTTGTGAGAAAGAAAGTTGGTCATTTCGAATGTGCATTAACTATATGCAATTGAATAAGTAACCATCAAGAATAAGTATTTGTTAACAAGGACCGACGACTTATTTCATCAACTTCAAGTAGCTACCTATTTCTCAAAGATTGACCTTCACTTTAGCTATCATTAGTTAAGGGTCAGAAGGTGTGATATTCCTAAAATTTCTTTCCGAACTAGGAATAGACATTTTTAATTTATGGTGATGTCGTTTGGTTTAACTTGTGCTCTAAATGTGTTTATGGATCGTATGTATTGGATGTTCAAGTCATCCCTTTATTGTGTTGTAGTTGTCTTTATCAATGATATTCTGATTTATTCTCGAAGTGAGCAGAAACACATTTATCACTTGAGGTTGGTTCTTCAAACTTTGAGGGAGACATAATTATATGTCAAGTTTAGCAAATGTAAGTTTTGGTTGGGTGAAGTAGCTTATTGTTCATGTGGTGTCTAGTGATGACATTAAGGCTAACCCAAAGAAAATTGAGGCCATGAAGAATTGGCTTAGACCATTGACCCCTTTGGATATTCGAAGTTTCAGTAGGTTGGTTGGTTATTATATGAGATTCATTGGAAGGTTCTCATCCATTGCTTCTTCATTGACTAAGTTGACTTAAAAGAAGGCCAAGCTTATATGGTCAGATGAGTGTGAGAAGAGTTTTTAGACCTTAAAGGATCAGCTTACATCAACTCCAGTTTTGACTTTATTGGGTGGCTTAGATGGGTTTGTGGTGTATTGTGATGCTTCTTGGATTGGGCTAGGTTGTCTGCTCATGCAATATGGTAAGATGATAGATTATGCATCAAGGCAATAAAAGTTGCATGAACAAAATTATCCAACTTACGATCTTGAGAAGGCGGGGATGGAGTTTGCTTTAAAAAATTTGAGACATTATTTATATGTTGATGTGTTCTCCGATCACAAGAGTTTGCAATATGTATTTGGCCTAATGAATCTTAACTTGATGCAAAGAATATGGTTAGAGCTTCATAAAAATTATGACATGGGTGTTTAATATCATCCCGGCAAGACAAATGTTGCAGCTGATGCTCTTAGTAGGCCATCCATGGGTAGTGTAGCCCATGTTGATAAAGTCAAGAAAGAACTGGTGAAAGATGTTCATGGTTTGGCTAGATTGGGTGTTAGATCAGCTGACTTTAATGATGTATGGAATTTCATGTTCATAATGGGGATGAGTCTTCTGTAATTGTTGATGTCAAGGCAAAAAAAGACTTGGACCTGTCTTTGGTTGAGTGAAGAAGTTGGTTGCAGAAAAGAAGGTAGAGGTTTTCCCCTGGGGGGGGAGATGGAATACATTGGCATCAAGATCAGTTGTGTGTTCCTGATGTTGTTGGCTTCAGAGAAGTGATCATTAGTGAGGCCTATATCTCTCATTATTCTATACATCCAAGATCTACCAAGATGTATTGAGATTTGAGGGAAGTGTATTGGTGGCATGGTATGGAGAAAGACATAGCCATGTTCATGTCCGAGTTTCCTAATTGTCAGCAAGTAAAGGTAGAACATCAAAGGCCCGGTGGTTTTGCTCAAGATATTGAGATTCCTACTTGAAAGTAAGAAGATGTGAATATGGATTTTGTGGTTGCTTTGCCCTGTACCTACAAGCAATTTGATTCTATTTGGCTTATCGTTGATAAGATGACTAAATTGGCTCATTTTCTACCCGTCATGACTATTTGAGAGTTGGTGAGATTGGATGTTGTGCCTGTATCTATCATACCGGATCGTGACACCCAATTTACTTCTCACTTTTGGAAATCCTTTCAAAAAGGGCTTGGCACTAAGGTGAAATTAAGTACCACTATACATTCTCAAACCGATGGACAAGCTGAGAGGACAATTCAAACTTTGGAAGACATCTTGAGGGCTTGTGTATCAGAATTCAAGGGTAATGAGGATGATTATCTACCACTTTTTGACAAAAAGAGTTTTCATGCTAGCATTGATATGACACTATTTGAGGCTTTTTATTGGAGAAAGTAAAGATACCTGATGGGATGGTTTGAGTTGGGTGATACAACATTGATTGGCCTAGATTTGGTGATGGAAGCCATGGAAAAGGTGAAGTTGATTTGGGAAAGGTTGAAGACAACATAAAGTCACCAAAAGTATTATTCAGATGTTAGAAAGAATGATCATGAATTTCATGCCAGTGATTGGGTGTATGTGAAGGTTTCTCCTGTGAAGGGTGTAATACATTTTGGCAAAAAAAGGAAAGCAAGTCCTCAATATATAGGACCTTATGAGATAGTTGAGTGGATTGTCAAGGTGGCCAATAGATTGGATTTGCCATTGGAGATGAGTTCTATTTATCCAATTTTACATATGTCAATGTTAAGGTAGTTAACTGGTGATCCTAGTTCGATTGTGCCTTTAGACGGTGTTATTGTTGACGGGAACTTATCCTATTAGACGTTCTGTTCGAAATTTTGGTTAGGCAAGTAAAACAACTTCAGAACAAGGATATGGCTTCGGTTAAAGTGCTTTAGAAGAATCAACATATGAGAGTGCTACATGGAAGGAAAAGAGGGACATGATGAGGCAATATCCCTATATTTTCCATGAAGTCAAGCTTGAGATATTAGGTTCCTTCTATTCTCAATGGTCCTAATTTTTTCACTCCTATGTTTGATGACATGATATTCATACATGTGAATGAAATGATTTAAAGGATATTTTGATATGAGTTTTAATGATTTTATATTTTTCAAGAAATGAGTTATGTATTGTGTTCCTTGTTAAAATGTTTAATGTTCAAGTCAAGCGTTCCTAGCTAGTTCATTTCTTATTCAAGGACAAATGTTTCCAAAGGAGAGATGATGTAAGGACCCAGATCTCGTGAGACTTTATTGATGCTTAAAATCAAGTCTTTAGAGGCGTGTGACCCATGAGGGATGCTTTTGTATGGATTTGTGTGGCTTAAGAAAGGATTTTATGCTTGGTTGCCTTCCAAGACAGCTCACACGAGCCGTGGTCTTCATTGTAGGCCGTGGAAGGGGCCCTTAGTAGGAGCCCCAGTCTTCAAGTTAAGAAATTGGCTAAGCCACCCACTAAGGACCCTTGTACGGGCTATGCAACCTACCATGAGCCATGGGGAGGGGGGGATCTCCTGGCACCTACCACGAGCCATGGTGGGGTGTTTCATGAAGCCCCCGTCCTTAAATGTAGTTCTAACTATAAAATTATCATCTCAGAATTTAGGTTATTTGTACAGACCATTATATGATCAGTGCACCTTTAAATTAACCGTGAAGCCATAAGTGGAAATGACCTTAGTCTAAAATTTGGTAAAGGGCCTGAAGACCCTTACCATGGAGCCTTGTACGGTACGTCGTGTGTTGCATAAATTGTGGAACCCTTTCACGGGCCACTTGGGCACTTTTAGTGCTCAATTCGTTAATGGATTTCTCATAATTTTGGTGATTTCTAAGGGTTATTTGTCACTTTCTAACCTATCCTAACCCTTGAAAATACCTACACTCCTTCATTCTTATTCAAATTTATTCTTTATACTTAGAATACTCAAAGTATCTCTTCTAAGAACTCCTCTCAAGTGTGACATTGAAGATTCATCTTGGAATTCAAGAAGGGCTTTCTTCTCAAATCAACTTTTTCTTAATTCTTCTAAGTTATCTAAGGTATGTGGTACTGATTCATGGTCCGTTCAACCATGAAGACTCCTAACACTTTTACCTCTTGATTTATGAATTTCTAGATTACTTTGAGTATGGGTCTTTGAAATTAATGTTGATTTCATTCAATTGCGATATGTGTTGTGTTTTTTTGATATTTTTAAAGTGATTTAAGCCCTAACATGTTGAATTTCATTAATATTATGATCATTTGAATATGTATGGGCCCTTTAAATGTTGAATTTAGACATGAGTAATCTCAAGTATGCTTTAAATGTGAATTTCTTCATGAATTTACTTGGATTTCATCTTATATTTTTATTTTAAGCATGAATTTCTATTGTCCATGCTATTCTCTCATCACTCATGGCATATGTATAGATGAACATTGATTTTCATGAAGATTATGATGTGGGTTAAGACCCAATTACGTGATGATTATGAATATAAGGAAAGTATGATTATAACATGACATGTGATAACATAATGTCTATGACATGGCACTTTGACCAATTATGGGTGTTTACACCAACATATACAAGTATGAATGAGCTATTCCTATGATGAAAGTATGACATGAACTATGATTTGACTTTTTAGCCTAAGTATGGATGATTATGAAATATGGTTGGTTTTTAAGCCTTAGTATGCATAACTAAGAAACATGACTTGGCCTTTAAGTGGAAACGTGCATGATTATGATTTGGAAAGACTTATGCCTCTCTTTCAAGCACGTACTTGTATATGTATTCTTGTGGGATAATGATTTAGCACTGTGGACTTGTGTGAGGTAGGATATATCCCAAGGTCCCCTATATAAATCCTCATGTCCTATAAGTACGTGCTAGCATTGGTTCATGTTTATGCACCTTAAGTGATGATTATGTTATGGAAATCCTTTCAAAAAGACGAGTTCGTAAGAAAGGTAGCAACCACACTGAAAAGATGAGTTTTTATGGTGTGGTGTAAGCTACCTTTGGCAAATAGTCTGCTCTCATCCGATGGGGGGCCAGTCATCGGGCAGTTCATTTAATAACTCACATGGATTTGTAATGTCGATTAATGTCTTATCTCTGTATGTTAAAGTACTATGGCATTCATGCCTCATGAATTTCATGGCATATTGGAATTATATTCCTTCTTATATACTTCTTTCCATACATATACCTTTGTTATGTAACATTAATTGCAAGTTTATTGAGTTGATATGCATTAAATACCTATATACTTAGTCCATTCAAACATACTAATATATAGGGACCGGAGACTATCTTCATCAACCTCTTGATAGTTAGATTGGATTATAAGAGTTACTTATGGTGAGTCCTGTGATCCAAGGACAAGACACCTTCTATCTACCTACTATATTATTTCCTACTTTATCTTTATTTTTAGGGTGAGCTCGAGGCATGTCTTGGCACCCGTCCTATTCTATGACTTAGATGCATTATTGGACACCATGTAAACTCTATATACTTATTTGTATGTGCTATGCTGTCTTGCTTATGAAGACTATCCTTATGACTATCTTTTTATGTTGATGGTATGATGATATGGTCATGAAGAGACGTGGAAATGTGGAAAGTCCTAAGTCCCTCCTATCCCCATAGCGTGAGTGATACTTACTCGCCCCTTAGTTCTTATGTGCTTACGTGTTATGCGAATCCATAAAAATCTCTATCCCTATGAAATCACCATAGTATGAGCCGTACTTACCGGCCAATCCCTTTGAACTATATGTTTATTGTCTTATTAAGCGCTTCCAAATAGATGAGGTGTATGTGGATGCAATGAGGCTTGTTTGGGGACTCTCGAGTTCCTATTTTTCTTGTTGCTCCTAGGACCTAGGCTCGATTTTCACTGACCATTACAACTTATATTACTTTTTCAGCCAAAAGGACTTGAATTTAAGGCAAAGGAGGTGGATTGAGCTTCTGAAGGACTATGATTTGACTATGTTGTATCCCTAGGGTAAAGCCAATGTGGTGGCTAATGCTTTGTGTAGAAAGGCTTCTAGTATGGGGAGACTTGTAACTATTCAGGTTGAGGAACGAACCTTGGCTAGGGATGTTCAGAGGTTAGCTACTGGGTTGGTGAGATTGAAAATTTTAAAGGATAGTGGTCTTCTTTCTTGTGTATAGGCTTGTTCTTTCTTAATGGATCATATTAGGAGTCATTAGTTTAAAGATGAGAAGCTATGCTAGATACATGACAAGGTGATTAGAGTGGAGGCTAAAGAAGCCAAACTTGATGCAAAGGATATATTGAGGATCGGGGGCAGGATTATCATGCGTAAAATAGGTGATTTGATGCTGTTTATCCTAGAGTAAGCCCATTGTGCTAGATATTTTATTCATCTGGGGACAACAAAGATGTATCATGATTTGGGCTAACATTACTGGTGGTATGGCATGAATAAGGCTATATCGGAGTTTGTGGGCTAGGTATTTGACATGTCAATAGGTCAAATGTGAGCATTTAAGTCCAGGTGGAGAGTTAGAGAGTATGTCCATTCCAGAGTGGAAGTGGGAATGCATTACCATGGATTTTGTAGTTAACTTACCTCCTGCAATTGGTGGTTTTGATCACATAAAGGTCGTGGACGACCAATTGACTAAGTCCACCAACTTTATCCCATCAAGGTGAAGTTCACAGCCGAGAAGTTAGCTTAGCTCTGTATTAGTCAGATTGTGAGGGTTCAAAGTGTTCTAGTTTCCATTATCTCATATTGTGGCTCATTTTTTACATCCCATTTCTAGAAGGCCTTGTTCAGTCCGAAAGGACTATTCAGGTACTCGAGGATATGCTTAGAGCTTATGTAGTTGTTTTTGGCGCCAGGTGGATATGCTTAGAGCTTGTGTTGTTAATTTTGGTAGCCACCATCAACAAAAACTTTTTACCTTAATCAAGTTGCACAATATTCAAGGAAGGAGCAGGACCAATTTCAGGATTTTACATTTAACAAGGCTATGTAACTTAGGTTTTTCCAAAGTAAAGGGTCCATACAAGACTCAAACATTGGGATCAAGGGATACTTTACACATTTGGTTGGTTCTTTCGGATAAGTGGACTAATATGAACAATGGCATAAGATCCTTTGCTAACCAACTAACCTACAGTCTAAGTCAGAGTAACAGGACAAGTTCTAAATTGGAACACAACATAAGAATTTAGCAAAGAAAGCTCATAAACATATGACATTGATTACACTATCAACAAAGACTCTCAGATCATACTTTTAATCATAATTCAACCTCACTATCATAACAAGTACTGTCAAACAATTAAACATGAATGGTTACTATAAAGACTAACTAACAAATTTTTTTTTGGTGGGTATCATTTTTCACACAAAACCTAGCATACACCATAGACTTCAATACTACATGCTATTAATACTACCTACACATCCTAAATATGCCGGTTCAACAGTAAGTAAATATCCTTGGAGAAAAAGAACATAGGCAAGAAAACCCCTCTGATTCAAAATTTTGGATAGGTATAGGCTAAGGTTACTCAGAATTCACTGAGGCCTATAACTACCGACACTCCATCGGAAAAACTTTGTATTGTCCTAAATGCAAAAAATATAATAATAAAGCATAGGGGTCAAAAAACATACCTGGGTGCATAAGCACATTCCTATACCTTAGGTTGCCTCCAAAGAAACACTTGATTTGTTATCGCGACACAACATAGACATCTTGAATCTTCAGACTTTACCAAGTGTCCACGCTTCGACTATCTTTACTCCTTTGACATTGCCAAGATATAGTTTGACTCTTTGGCCATTCACTTTGATTTTGCGCCATTTGTATTCTCCAACTCAATAGCCCTATGGTTGAAAATATGTGATACTCTAAAAAGTCCCAACCATCTATACTTGAGTTTCCCAGGGAATAACTTCAATATGGAATTTAACAACAACACTAAGTTCCTTGGTACAAATTGGCGATTCTCTATACAACAATTATGTTTCAGCTTCATCCTTTGTTTGTCATATGCCTTTAATCGGAATTCATCAAGTTCATTGAGTTGGCTCAGCCTTCAGTTCGCTGCATAATGCCAGTCCAAATTTGACTTTTTGAGTGCCCACATCACCTTGTGCTCAAGCTCCACTGGTAAATGACAAGCTTTACCAAAGATAAGTTAGTAAGGGGACATGCCTATAGTGGTCTTAAATGTAGTCCAGTCTGCCAATAATGCATCATCAAGCTTTCGCGACCAATCAATACAGTTTGCATTCACAGTATTGTATAGAATATGTTAGACCTCTCTGTTGGACACCTCAACTTGCCTGTTTATCTGTGGATGGTATGGTGTTGCCACCCGATAGTTTACTCCATATTTCCCATGTAAAGGCTTGAACAATCTATTGCAGATATGGGAATCTCCATCGCTAATGATTGCCCGAGGGGTCTCAAACCTCGAGAAGATGTTCCTTTTCTAAAATGCTGTGACACTTTTTCCTTCATTGTTGGGAAAAAAGACTTCCTCCACCTATTTGAATACATAATCCACAACCACTAAGATATGTTTATTCCCATGAGAGCAAAGAATTGAGCCCATGAAATCTATCCCCTACAACATTGAATTATTCAATCACGATAATGTGCTTTTAGAGGGAGCTCATGCTTGTGGGAAACACTACCTTGTCTCTCACATCTATCATACTCTTTTACATGGTCGTGGACATCTTAGTGGATGGTTGTCCAATGTGAGCCACATAGCAAAATCTTATGTGCTGTCCAAACTCCACTATAATGCCCACCTACGAGAGATGAGTGGCACATCTTTAGGATACTCATCATCTCGACCTCAGGAACACAACAACAAATAATCCCATATGCATCTATGCTAAACAAGTATGGATCATCCTAGAAAAACTTTCTCACATCAGACATGAACTTTCAGCATTAGTTAATAGCTAAATCTGGTTGCACAATATCATAACCAAATAGTTTGCATAGTCTGCAAACCATGGTATCAAGTCATGGGATGCTATCAACACTCTCTCATCAGGGAGCGAATCATAAATCCCTACCCCATCATCAAAATTTGCCATGGCACCATCTTCTAATCTGGAGAGGTGGTCTACGACCTAATTTTCAGTCCCCTTTCTGTAAATAACATCAAAGTCAAACTTTTGAATAAGTAGTACCAATCAAATTAGTCTCGTTTCTGCATCCTTCTTTTTCATCAAGCACCGCAATGCTGAATGGTCAGTGTGCACAATGACTTTGGTTCCCAAAATACAAGACCTGAATTTTCAAACCTAAAGATTATTGTGAGTAACTCCTATTCTTTGACAGTGTAATTCTTTTGTGCTTCATTTAGGGCTTTGCTTGTGTAGTACGTGGGGTCTAATATCTTCTCTCTGCACTGTTCCAACACTATACCAAGCATAACCCCACTTGCATCACATATTATCTCGAAGGGATTTGACCAGTCTAGAGTAATGATGATGGGAGCCGAAATCAAATTCTGCTTCAATCCTCAAGAGTCTTTTAGACATGCATCATCAAATACGAACTTAGCATATTTCTCAAGTAGTTTGCACAAGGTATGTACAATCTTTGAGAAGTCCTTTATAAAGCGCTTGTAGAATCTTGCATGGCCTAGAAAACTTATCACATCCTTGACAGAGATGGGTGGGGGAAGTTTCTCAATCACCTCCACTTTAGATCTATCGACCTCAATTCCTTTGATAGAGATTCTATGCCCCAACATAATACTTTCCTTCACCATGAAATGACACTTTTCCCAATTCAGCACCAGATGGCATTCTTCACATCTATTAAGCACCCCATGCATATGCATCAAGCAATCCTTAAAAGAGTCATCAACCACATTAAAGTCATCCATGAATACCTTGACAGTGTCCTGCACAATGTTTGAGAAAATGGACATTATGCATCTTTGGAATGTTGTTGGCGTATTAACCAGCCTAAATGATATCCTATTAAATATGAAGGTAACATACGAGCATATGAATGTTGTTTTCTCCTAGTCTTCTGGAGCAATAAAAATCTAATTATAGCTCAAGTAACAATCAAGAAAGCAATACCATCCCTTCCCTCCTAAGCGGTCTAGCATCTGGTCCATGAACAACATAGGGAAATGGTCCTTTTCTATTGATGCATTGAACTTTTTATAGTCCATGCATACCCTCAACCCAGTGACTGGTCACATAGGAATCAACTCCTTTCAAGCATTTGGGACCATGATGATATGTCCCTTCTTTGAAACACACTAGATCGAGCTCACCCATTCACTATTAGGGATTGGATACATTACCCCTGCGTCTAACCACTTGATGATTTCTTTGCACATGACCTCTTGCATAGATAGATTGAGACGCCTTTGGTTTTCAATACTCAAGTTGTAGTCCTTGGTCGATTGGACTTTATGAGTGCATACCCCCAATGGGATAGTAATGATGCCTGCAATTATCTACTTGACTGCTATTTTGAATTGTTTAAGCACCACAACTAATGCATTCACCTATTTGTCATGAAGATCTGCAGTGACGTTGACTGGCAAGATGTTATTTGAACTGAAAAAAGCATATCTCAGATGGGACGAAAGATCCTTGTATTTCAGCATCAGTGGCTCTCAATGGATGGTCTAGTAGGTGGTGATTCTCAATTCTACAGGTCCAAATCCAGCTTATTTTAGCATCTAGGGGCATAATATACCCCCAGATCCTTCATTGTCTCCTCAAAATTAGGGATGCTATTGCCTTAAAGTTCATCAACAGTACTTATAGGGTGTCGACATGTAATATTTCTTCAATAGTTATCTCTGGTTGTGCATCATCGACACGCTCAATGACAGAGACCACCTTCAGGTCGTTATACCTCTTTATATGTTGGAAGACGTTGAATATGACCTTGTTTTTACCCAATTAAAACTTAAGTTGGTCCCACTCTATGTCCACTAATGTTTGCCAGTGGCTAAGAAAGGCCTCCCTAAGATGATTGGGACTTAGAAATAAATCTCATAGTTGAGGATCATAAAGTGTGTAGGGAACATGAATTATCCACTTTGATAAGGACATCATATAGTATCCCATATGCTTCTTTACTGTTCGATCAACCATCAATAACCACATGCTTGTGGGAGTATGGGTTCTCGGTCCTAGCTTCTTAAAGACTGCAAAGGGTATCAAATTTAGGCTGGCACTAGTATCACAAAATGCCTTTGCAAAGTTAACATCTCAGATGGTGTGGGGTATAGTGAAAGTGCCAAGATCTTGTCACTTCTGCACCAAAGACCTAGTAGCAATCACATTGTAGTATAGAAGCCCTTGGGAGAGATCCTAGCTTATAGCCCACTTCTTAGTCACTAAGTACTTTATGAAATTTGCATACCCTGGCATCATCTCCAATTCCTCAATCAGAGAAATGTTGATGGAGAGTTGTTCTAGCATAGAGAGAAAGTTCTTAAATTTACCTTCCTCCTTCTTTTTGATGCTTTGTGGGAAGGAGGAGGAGGTTGAGGAATGGGCTTCGACGTCTATGATGACTTTGCAACATCATTCAGCCCATCCTTGGCATGATCATCTCTAGTCTCTGCATCTTTGGCCTCGACTAACTTCTCAAGAACAGCATAATCATCAGTAAGCATCAGAGGGTCAATGGTCTGTTTGCCACCGTAAGTAGTCACTGCCATACACTACCCTTCATTCTTTGAATTTTGAACTGTATTTCTAGGCAATGTACCTTTCTAACGTCAGTTCAGTTGAGTCAATATTTAGCCAAACTATCGCTCCAACTACTAGATAGCGGTAGAATGAAAGTCGAGCTTCTGATTAATGCTGGAGATGTCTGAATTCATCCCCCTCAAGGTCTTATCCTATGCGTTAGCCTTCTTCAATAGATGATCAAACATCTCCTCAACTCTAGAGTTACCAACACCCAAATCTCTATTATGTGGTGGCACATACGGAACATTCCTGCATCTCTCTTTGTATCCCTAATCAACATCTTTGTTTCGGCCCCTATTTTTCATAGTAACCTCCTCGATGATTTTCTCTGAAGGTGACATCTTGCTATATTTATGACCTTGATTTCCTTGACCTTGGTGTCAATAGTACCGATTGGACCCTTGGGCATTGGTCGAAACCCCCTATCTTATCACCCTATTTAGGTTAAGATGTGACTAAAGCCTCTTCGATGATAGCATATATTATCTCGAGGTCTCACGAGTCTCTTGTTATACCAATGCCTATATCCCATTCTAGGAATGATATGTGGAGTTATCTTTCGTTGTTATGACAGATTGAGATCAGTTCCTGCTCCCTTGTATTTGGGGGAGTTGGATGGTTGTTCCGCTGTTAATGGGGTCTTAATTGATTTCCCTTCCTTATGAAGTAAGTATCCTCCTCATAGTATAACTCTTCGTACATGGGTGCTCGTGAAGGCTGATGAGCAACTACATTAACACGTTATTGGTTCGGCTTCATCAACAACTCCACATTGGTGCTAATCCGAGCAAGCTTTTGCATCATGTCCTCATTTATTTTTGTTTTTGCTGAATTACTAATGACTGCCATGAGCTCTTTGTTGTTGACTTATCCCTCGTTCCCTATGCATGATTTTTCTTAACCACCTTTTTGGACTTTTCAATAATCATAGAAAATGGCTGATCTAGAAATGAGCCTCCCATGATAGTATCAACACATGCTTGGGTATTCTCATCCAAGGATTGGTAAAAAATCTCTACTAAGGCATTATCAATGATCTTGTGGTCAGGGATAACACTTAGACACTTTGTGAACATCTCCCACGTGATACTAATCGATTCATAAGGAACCAACTCAATGTTTTTGATTTGGTCTTTCAACTTTCAGCTTCTCTGATCTAGAGAAGAACCTCTCTAGAAAGGCCTCCTGTAATTCAACCCAACTGGTGATCAAACTTTGTGGGAGCTCAAATAACCTTAGTGTTGCATTTCTTGTTAGAGACAATTGGAAGAATTAGTGCCCAACGATCTCGGTAAATAAATTCTAGTTTCCCATCACACTGTTATAAATAAAGACAATGTTGTGTAGATGGCTATGCGGATCCTCTGATGGTAGGCCAGTGAACAACCCTCTATGGATTAAGCCAATATTGATTTCATGTGTGATCTTCAACATTAAGATACTATGGCTGTGGGTCAATATCTTCTAGTGGAAGTAGGTTATTATCATTCTCATTCCAGTTTTGTTTACTACTGCATTAACAACATTATTTACAACGTTCTTCACATTGTCCTGTGTCATTCCTCTCAACATCTTTGGATCTCTGTGTCAAATAGAGTCAAAAGAATACCTCAACTTTGAGTGTTGTGCATACACTACACCTGCATACTAAAATAAATCAAAAACAACAAAAAATGTAAAATGAGGAAAATAAGGATTAGTTCCCAAACTACTTAAATTAAATAAATCTAACCGTATTCCCTGGCAACGGTGCCAAAATGTTGATGTCGCCCAAGCTACACCTCCTTTTTGAAGGTTAAAGTGATTGTTGTCAAGATGTATAACCTAATAGAGATTAGGGTCGATCCCACAGGGAATACAATAGACTTAGAGTAATTTCAAGCAATTCAAGTTAATTAACCTATTAATCTCCCCACAGTGGGTGGAGGGGGGGGGGTTGTAAAACTGAAGAAATAAATCTTACACTATGACAAGTATTTGAAACTAGTAAGAAGTATAACTAGGGTATTGTGTTCCCCATGATTCTCTAACTTGGTATTACAAGATAGTTATATTCTTTTCTAATGTGTAGCATGAAGAACGGTAAGTTAAGTTTACCAAATCTTTTAATCCAAGTGAGAGGTAAATTTCACTACATGATTTGATCCATCACCACAGTGTGACATTACTAAGCCTTACTAATTATTCTAGTACAACCTTCCTTTGATCCACTTTGGTTGATTAGACAAGAAACATCAATTGAATCCTGTTAATTAATCTCTTTTCCTATTGAGTACTACATTGATCCAGTCAGTAACACCAGGTGATTTCTAATGTTGTGTATAGTTAAAAAGCAATAAAAATGAAGAGATTAATAAATACATGCATGCCACTTTCTAAGAATTACGAATTATCAAATTTTACCTTGTTACTTTTTCATGGTTCCCACAACCCTAGTAATGGACTTAGCTACTCATTATTATTGTAGATACAAGAATCATGATACAGAATAACATAATTAAACACTTACAAGAATGAAATTAAGAATAAGAAATCTAAGCTCTTTAATGGAAATCACAGAGTATGAATTAAGATCAGAAAATATTTTTTCCAAGTGTTTCTTAATGTTCCTCACACTCTCTACTTCTTATCTACTGTTTCTCTCATGGTTCTCTACTAAAAATAACCTTAAAAATAATTTATAATTTTTAGAATACAAAACCAAATTAAAATATGAAAAATGGGTTCGACAGGCACTACGAGCATCTCTACAGGTGGTATAAAGTTCTAAGGCTCGTAATTGGGACTTCGTAGACTTTATCTTCAATTCTGGGTTTATCTTCGATGAGACCTTTCTATAGGTCGTATTAAGACTTATAGTTCATATAGGGTTTCCTCTGATGGCTTTTCAATAAATTGCCACTTTTTGATTCTTAGGATACGAGACCTTATCTATGACTCATGCTTCAGTCTATGACTCATCTGCATGTTTGTAGATTTAACATAAAAAAAAAATCAACCCTTAATTGGATTTTGGTATGAGACGAACTCTACGACCCATGAAAACTTTCACGGTCCATAATGATTGTCGTAGAATAGCAAAAACTTCAACTTTACTCAGCCAAAAATCATGCCAAACCCCTGAAAAACAAACATAAAAAGCACATCAAATCTATTAACATCATTTTGAGAACACATGAAATTCTAAGTTATAAGCATTAAAAGTATTGTATTTTGATAGCATATCAGTGGTGTACTTGCTTGTGGTGGCTCGTTCTTCCTTGATGTATCAATTTAGAAGTCATAAATTTGAGGATAAGAAGCTATGTCATAATTGTATAAAGGTGATTAGAGGGTGCATTAATGATTGAGGGCGGGATTTGTGTGGCTAAGGCAGGTATTTGATTAGGTTAATCCTAGAGGAGGCCCATTGCGCTAGATATTGTATTCATCAGAGGACAAAATAGATGTATCATGATTGAGCCAACATTACCGTTGGTGTCTCATGAAGAAGGAGACACCAGATTTTGTGGCTAGGTGTTTCATATGTCAACAATTCAAATGTGAGCATTGAGGCCATATGGAGAGTTATAGAGGATGCCCATAATAGAGTAGAAGTAGTAACATAGTATCGCATATTTCATGGGTTGACCTCCTACAGTTGGTGGCTTTGATTCCATATGAGTGGTAGTGGACCGATTGACTAAGTCTACCCATTTCATCCTATTCAAGGTGAAGTTCATAGTCGAGAAGTTAGCTCAACTGTATATTTGTAAGATTGTGAGGCTTCATGGGGTTCTGATTTCCATTGTCTCAGACTATGGCTCTTTAATTACATCCTATTTCTAGAAGGCCTTGTACAAATTTTCACCCCAGATAGATGGTCTGTCTGAGAGGACTATTTAGGTACTTGAGAATATGTTTAGAGCTTGTGTTGTAGGTTTTGGTGCCAGGTGGGATCATCATTTTTCTTTGGTGGAGTTTGCTTACAATAATAGTTATTTCCAGCATTAAGATGCCCTTTTTGAGGCATTGTATGGGTGGATATGTAGATCACCCATAGGTTGGTTTGATTCAATTGAGATTGATAGCCTTGACATTGATTTACTTAGAGATGTCATGGGGATGGTGCATTTAATTTAGAATAGATTGTTGACAACCAAGTTGCCAATAGAGTTATGCTTATAGATGGGTTTGAGCTTCAGATTTAATGGAGCATGATTGGGTTTGGTTGAGGATTTCACCCATGAAGGGTGTTATACGATTTGGGAAGAAGGGTAAGCTCAACCCTAGATATATTGCCCCTTTTGTGATTTTTGAGCCAGTGGACGAGATGGCCTATAGACTTTTCTTGTCACGTTGTTTGTCCTCCATTCATCTTGCATTTCATGTATCTATGTTATGGAACTACGTTATTGATGATTCTTATATGTTATACCTTGATTTGGTGGAGCTAAGTTCGGATTTGACTTATGAGGAGGAGTCGTATCTTTTGTTAAGGACAAAAGAGATTGCTTCAGTAAAGGTTCAGTTGTGCCATCGGCCCATGAGTAAGGCTACCTTAGAGATGGAGTCTAATATACGGGCCCGATATTCTCATCTTTTTGAAGTTTTAGGTGTGTTTCCTTACTTTATGTTCAGGGACAAAAAATATTTTTAGTGGTGGATGATATAATGACCGTTGTCACGCCCCGAGAGGGCACCATAGACGTGTATGACACTCAGAGACTATCGCTAGTCCCCAAATGAACCACTTTCCCTCATCACATCTATTCAATCAACAATATCTATTAATCAGCTGAAGTCTAAGAATATAAATGTGCCATCTAAGTCTCAAAATAACATATTCAATAAAATGGCTTGTAGAAAGGAATCTAGCACAACAAGTCTCAACATCAATATTCAACAGTAGTCTATGAAGCCTTTATCACTATCAATTAATGCCAATGATAGAGCCATGTTTACCTCAAATCCAAAAGTAAATCTAACTCAAGTCTACCTCTAATGATATTTTGAAGTAAAGAACGCTCACCAACTCAGCTGAAATGCTCAGATCCTCAATGATGTTCCTATTGACAATCTCTAGTACCTGCCTTTGTATCATAAAATGATGCAGTCCAAAAGGGACGTCACTATATGAAATGTATGAGTATATAAAATGGGTAAATGAAAGAGAAACAAGTAGAACAATATAGAAATAACATCAACTCAGAATATACTCAATCAGAATGTCAAATGTCTATCTAAAGCAAGAATAAAGTGTAGACAAGTGACTCATTAACCGATCAAATTTCATCAATCAACTCAACTCGAGCCAGAGTTCTATCAATGTAGGACATATTTGGGAGTTTCTTTTATCCGACAATAATTACTTATGAGCCAGTGATAGTACAATAATCTTTCTGATATTGCTACAACCATTCCATACTTGCCAGGTAAGGAATGCCTGTGATTCACAAGGGATATAACCCATAAATTCCTCTATTGGTTTAAGGGATTTTACCTTGAGAGGGAACCTCCGAAGAAGTAGTTCAACCTTTTCCTACGCTGGGCTGGCTTAGCTAATGAGTGTGAGTTGGACTTACTCTTGCTCATTTTGGTGCTCAATATTCCTCCCAACACTCAATGCTCATAAGACTCCTCATCTTAATACTCATTTAAATAGGTCTCATGGAGACTCTCATCATCTCATCAATTCAAACTCTAAGTCCTCTATTGCTTTCAGGGACTTTGATTTATCTCAATCAACTCAATTCTCATTTAAGAAATCAAGGATTTAGATTATCATTAAGAAGGAACTATTTAGATAGAACTCCAGAACTCAATTAAGACTCATAGGATCATCAAGCTCAATTAACTCAACCTCATGCTCACCTCACGATTTCAATCTACATACTCAAGTTAACGCTCTAGAATCGATCCGTAGGTTCATCCAAGAATGCTTTCACAAATATCATATAAGGTTTATACAAATGTTCTATGAAGATTATACAATTCAAGAAAATAAGTTTATGATGATCATCACTATATGTAAATACATGTAACAGATATATGTTTCCAGAAAATAATCAAGAATTATGTATGTAGACTCATTAGACCCTTAACTATTCCATTACCATCCACGGGACACTTGAGAGAACAATTCCATGCTTTAGTTTTAGCCTTACATACTTGATAAGGAGATAGACAATCAAACTCGTAAGAAATTGACCTTAATCCTATTGAACCCTAACCTTCTCTTTTCTCCTCAGCCCTAGTTCTTAAGATAAATAGTGTAAATGATTGAAAATTCATGCTTAGGAATTGATATAGGGTTGAAAATAACCTCAAAACGACATGGTTTTAGTCTAAAATAGGTGGGGGAAAAGACTAGAATGTCCATTCATTTAAATATAAATGTCAAGTATCATAATGGGGTAAGTTCGCAATGCAGACTTGTCGCTCTCCAGTTTATGTTTTGGCTAAAAACCTAAAACGTGTTGAAAAACTATTGTTCTATGAAAATACACATGAATCGCACTTTTCAAATCCATTTTATTTGTAATTTTTTGTAAATCGCTTTCTGATCGATTTTTCAATGCCGTAGAATATATTAGAACACATTTATGCAAATCCATGGTAGGTGAAACGACCCCAAAAAAGTGATCGAAAATGTGCCTTGAAAGTGCCATAATCGTAAGTCCTATATATCTAAAAATCCGTGTGTGATATCAAAAAGTCAACTTCATGTTCTTGCACAGGGGAAAAATTGAGTGGGAAATGGGTCTAACCCTGATTATAGAGCAACCATATTGAATTTTGAAATTGCAAGAAATGGAATTCCAATGAGGGTTCGCGACCCTAGCGCAATGCGGCCAAAGCGTGCCTCAGTGTAAAATTTTCCCAATTTTTGTATTCTGCTCCAAGGCCTTTGGAACTTCAGCCAAAGCCTACCCATACATTTAAAAACCTATACTTAGGCATTTTCGATCACATATCAGTCAAGACATTCCCCAAAACCCTCTCTAACACTTAGCCAAATATTTTAACCAAATTCAAGTGTCCCAAACTTATTCCGGATATCAAGAAATTCATTCAAAATTCAATCTCAAATTAAAATCTAAGTTAAGCTTATTCATGCCTTTAAATACCATCGTGTGTCCCCTACATCAAACCAAGTACAAAGGAATTTTCATTGGCTAAATTTTGCACAAGTACCGGTATAGTCAACTTTAAAGGGACATACATCTTAGCACAAAAATAAATGGTGGCGCACAATCTACTAAATTAGATCTCTTTGAATCATCTTTCCAATGCACTTGGTTTCACCTTATTTAGAGTTCGTATGAAGAAGTTATGCCTGTTTTCGTAGAACTCGTTTGTGCAGGGGTATACATGGGTTTTTTCCAAATTCTATTTCATTAATGACATTTTGTAAATATAGTTATATCTATTGGACTTTTGGGGATTTCTATGCTATCTCAATACTTTTGAAAGACCTAAACCCTATTCCTAAAGATCAAATCCACTATACACCATTAGAATACGCTCTCAAATTCTCCTAAGAGCCTCTACCAAACCCCAATAAGAACTTAAAGAAACTCAAGAACAAGTTGTGGATTTCAAGACCCCATTTGAATCTTCAAGTCTTTCTCAACTCAATTTCAAGAAGTTCAAGGTCTAAGGTTTGTGGGTTTCATTCATGGGTTCCTTTTACCCATGAAGCTCAATCTTCCTTTTTTATGAAAATCGTATGATTTCAAGTTGTATTTCTTATAAGTATCTATTATTATGAAATATGAGCATCCAATATGTTTTCATTTTGTCAAATGTTGTTGATTATGCATAAATATCTATTTTGAACTTACACTATGAAGTGATCTTTGTCTACTGATACTACACATGATTCAAGCTATGAGATTTATGAACCATTGTGATGTTTTGATGTGATTTAAATGTTACCTATGATGGGGTTTTACCATGATGTTGGTGGGCCAATTTACATGATTTTAAGATGCGTTGATTTCACTTTCTATGATCTATACTCTTATATTTTGCATGATTTGAACATATCCTTACACATGCCCACCAAATATTTGATAAAATGTCAAGTCAAGAATTTCTGAGTTATTTACATGTTTTATAAGTTAAGTGACTTCATGATGAATATGGGCTGCCAATTATATTATGAATTCATGAAAATATCCATGATTATGCAAGTATGAAATAAAGCCCTATTTTCAAAATTATACCTCTTGTGAGCCTTTTTAAGTTAATGCAAGGATAATTTTTGATGATGATCTATTCTTATGTTTTGAAGTTGGGCTCACCATTCGAGGTCAATGATGTTAATAGCTACTTGTGTCATGTATCTATCTTTATTACAAGTTATTAAAGTATGATTATCTTATATATTTCGTGGGATTAGCCTTAGCACCAATGGATGGAGGGTTTGCTCTCTTTCCTTGAACCGACCGTAGGACTAGGTTATACCCTTGTAATACTAGTGGATCCATTGAGTGCACTTTACCATGAAAATACCTAATCCAAAATACGGTAGGTCCCCATATGGAAGGTCACTTAATCCAAAATTGTATGATTCCCTGTAAGGTGAAGCATGGTCATAAATCCTTTCTGAAATGGAGTGTGGGTTCCGTAAAGAGGGTTATTTTATCAGAAATAGGGTAGGACCCCATATGGTGGAGTATGATTTACCTTGACAAGTAGACCACATCTTTACTGATGAGGGGTAATCATCGGGATTCCAAGTTGTAGCTTGCTTGGTCTTATACTATGTCGGTTGAGGCTTCTTCCCATATTTATGCATTATGTTCTATACAAATTGAATGATTTGCAAAGAATGATTTACTTAAGCATTGATCATACATGCCATATTGCTATTATGCTATCTACTACTTAATATTATGCATTTTTACTATATTGCCTATTTCTTGTTGCATTGCATCATATATACTTAGTACATTCAAATGTACTAATGCATACTCTATACCTACATTATATCAACATGTAGGAACCAGAGATCCTATTAATTCTCCTACACGTGGCTAGACGAATTATTCAAGTTAGCTTTTGGTGAGTCCTCATGCCCGGAGACAATATCTATCTTCTTTCATGCTTATGTTTAGACAACATCTTGTATGTTTTGATTACGTATTGTCATTATTATGAGGTTGATCCTGGTTGCTTGTCTTGGCCCATGCTAAGTTCTATGTTTAGAGGTGTCATTGGACAAGTATGTAATGATGGTATGAGCTTTGTCTATTTTTGACTCTTTTTATTTTTTATGATATGAAATATGTCCCTTAGCCCCATGTTCTCTTTTTACTTTCTCTTATTGTTATTTTATTGCTTTCGCGACCAAGGATGTGTAGTGATATGTTAAGAGGCTTTATTGGGGTCCCTTCGGGTTCCCCATTCGTCGTGTCACATCTAGGCCGTATGCTTGGGTTGTGACAAACTTAGTATCAAAGCACTAGTTTATTAATGATCCTCGGAGTTCCAACACACCATGTTGATTAGAGTCTTATTCATGATTGTAAAGCATGCCACGACTATGAAGGAGATGCTATGAGGCATTTCAGGAAATGTTCCCCTTGTTCTTGATCTATGACTTGAGATAGAGCTAAGTCCCCTAAGGCTTATTTCTTATTTTAATCATTATATTTAAGAATCTGTTTCAAGATACTCAAGATAGTGATATATTGAATGTCGAAGTTCGTAATGCTCTATGGATATTGGCCAAAGCGGTGACAAATTGGATAACTCAACTCAGTCAACAAATGAGTGCCCCCAAGATTTTAAATGATAAGAGAGAGGAGAGAGAGAACAAGAGGGCTCGTTTTGAAGGAAAATTCTAACGTCCCATAGGTGGTGATGGTATGATGCCCAATGCTATGTGCCCAAAGTATGGTAAGATGCATAGAGGCCCATGTTTGAGGGGCACCACTGCTTGCTTCGATTGTGGTAAAGAGGGGTATAAGAGGATAGATTGTCCTCATAAATTCATCAAGGGTAAATATGGCCATGTTGATCAAGAGGCTCAAGGAGTGGATGTGGCTACCAGTATGTTGAAGTTCCTTTGACCTTAATTTGTATGCATGGGAAGGTTTGGGTGTTCCAATTTCCTTCATTATTCCTTTTGTTTCTAGTGGGCTTCATGTGTGTTTTGAATTGTTTTGTGAACTTATTGGTCTCTACCCTATTGGCGAGTCTATTGTTTCTAGAAAGGTCAATAGAGCATTTGAGGTCATTCTTTGGATGGATTGGTTACATTGATATTGTGTTCTCATTGATTGTAGGACTCGTGGAGTTATTTCAATTCCCTAATAAACCCGTTCTTGAGTGGTGGTGAAGAGGTAAGCCCATTTGTTATCATGAGGTACATTTAATACCTAAGGGTGGCATGTGTCATCTCTTAAGACTTAGGGATGTTGAATCTAAGTTATTTCTATTGAGTTGTTCTGGTGATAGATGAGTTCCTTGACGTCTTTCCAAGTGAGCTTCCTAATGTAGTTTGTATAGAGGAAAGATGGATCTTGTAGAATGTGTATTCACCACTAATAACTTATTAGGGTCACCATAAAGTCTAAGTACCCTTTCTTAAGGATTTATGATTTATTTGACCAACTTCAATGGGTTAGTCACTTTTTTAAGATTGATCTTCGATTCGAGTTTTTGTTCCCAAGTGAGGATGAGGGTAGGTGATATCCCTAGATGTCTTTTCGGACTAGAAGCGAGCATCTTGAGTCATGGTGTAGTTGTTTGGTTTACTTATGCACCGGTTATATCTATTCGTCTCTTGAGAAGGGACTTTAAACCCTACCTTGACATGTTATGGTGTCCTCTAGTGATGAAGTATTGACTTATTTAGAGCTTATGGGTCAATTGGGGGTTGTGATGCAAGTCTTGGTGGGATGAGAGGTCATTGCTAAATATGATAGGTGTGAATTGAGTAACATGAAGGTGGTTAGAACTCCTTAAAAATTATGATGTGGGTGCGCATTATCACCCCAGTAAGGCTAATGCGTGATCGATGCTCTAGGTAAGGTGTCTATGGGTAGCCTAGAATAGGTTGATGGTGATAGCAAGAGGTGACTAAAGAAGTCCGTTGGTTAGCTGGATTGGGAGTTAGGTTGGAAGAGGTTGGCTATGGTAGTGAAGTGGAGGTTTCTCCCAAGGTGGAGATGGTGTCATTAGATACTAAGATAGGCTATGTGTGCTTGGGTTCACTTGGAAGTCCGACACATGAAGGGTGTGGTACAATTTATCAAGAAGACAATTGAGTTTATGGTTTGTGTTCCCTGATAGAGTGTTGGGGGGAGGATTGATAAGGTTGCATACGAATTGGAGTTTCCTATGAATATGGATGTGGTTCATCCGGTTCTTAATGCATCTGGGTTAAGGGGATATGTTAGTGACTTTAGTTCCATAGATCTCTTTGAGGTTATAGGTGTCGAGGAGGATAAGTTGGCTAAGGAGAAGGTCTCAATGGAGGTATTAGATGGAATGGTGGAAAAGTTGATTAATAAGGATGTAGTGTTCGTCAAGGCCCTTTGGAAGAATCGTTAAGTCGAAAGTCTGTCTCCGGAAGCTGAGCGGACATGGAGAAGCAATATCCACACCTCTTTCATTATATTTAAGCTTATTTTAATGCGTCAAGTCCTTTTTCTATGATTCCTAGTCTTAAGTCTCAACCCTCATGTTATTTGCATACATTCATTTTTATATTGACAAGTTCATGTTGATTTTGACATGTATGTTGAGATTTTTGAAATGATGTACATGATTGCATTCTTGTGTGGGCTGAAAGTATCTTGCTCATTTCTCTTATATGCATTTATTCGACATTCTGAGAAAAATGTTCCCAAGGGGAAGATATTGAAATGACCCCAAAAAAGTATCGAAAAATGTGCCTCAAAAGTGCCTATAATCATAATTTTCATATATCTTAAAATTCGTGCATGATATCAAAAATCTGACTTCATATTGTTGTTTAGGGGGAAAATTGAGTGGATAATGGGTCTAAATTCAATTTTAGAGCAACTGTATCAAATTCCAAAATTTCAAAAAAATGGAATTCTAATGAGGGTTCGCGTCAATGGCGCAACACGCCAGGGAAAGCCTCAGTGTAAAATTTGCCCAGCTTTTGTATTTCGGTCTAAGGCCTTTGGGTCTTGGGCCTAAAACTTCCCATACATAAAAACTCCTATACTTAGTCACTTTCCCCATACATAAAAACACCTATACTTAGTCATTTTCCCCATACATAAAAACACCTATACTTAGTCACTTTCAATCCCATATCATTCAAGACATTCCCCAAAATCCTCTCTAACCCTTAGCCAAATATTTCATCCAAATTCAAGTGTCCCTAACTTATTCTGGGTCTTAAGAAATTCATCCATGCTTCAAGCTCTCATTCAAATCTAATTCAAGCTTATTCATTTCATTAAAGACCATACGGGTCCCCTACATCAAGCCAAGTTCAAAGGAATTTCCGTTGGCTAAGTTTTGCACAAGTATCGGTAGAAGGGTCAACTTTAAAGGGGCATATATATTATCACAAAAAGAATTGGTTGGCCCACTACCTACCAAATTAAATCTCTTTGAATCATCTTTCTAACGCACTTGGTTTCACCTTATTTAGAGTTCGGATGAAGATGTTATTCCCATTTTCGTAGAACTCGTCTATGTAGGGGTATATATAAGTTTTTGCCAAATCCTATTTCATTAATGACATTTCATAAATTTAGTTATTTCTATTGGTCTTTTGGGGTTTCCTATTCTATCGTAACACTTCGTAAAGACCTAGAGCCTTTCCTAAAGATCAAATCCATTTCTCCCAATTGGAATACACTCTAAAATTCTCCCAAGAGCGTCTGCCAAACCCCAATAAGAATTCAAGAAAAATCAAGAACAAATTGTGGATTTCAAGAACCCATTCCATGCTTTAAGTCTTTCTTAGCTCAATTTCAAGAAATTCAAGGTCTAAGTTATGTGGGTTTCATTCATGGGTTCTTTTCGCCCATGAAGCCCAATCTTCCTTTTTATGGAAATTACATGAATTCAAGTTGTATTTCTTATGGGTATTTATTATTATGAAATATGAGCATGAAATATGATGGGGTTTTGTCAAATATTATTGATTGTGCATAAATATCTATTTTGAGCCTATACTATGAAGTGATATTTGTCTGTTGAGACTACACATGATTGAAGCTATGAGATTATGAACTATTGTGAATTTTTGATATGATTTACATGTTACCCATGATGGGGTTTTAAGATGATGTTGGTGTGCTGATTTACATGATTTTAAGATGCATTATTTTCATTATTTCATGATCCATACTCTTTCATTTTACATGATTTGAACATGTCCTCATATGTGCCCATCAAGTGTTTGATAAAATGTCAAGTCAAGAATTCCCAAGTTATTTACATGTTTTATAAGTCAAGTGACTTCATGATGAAGATGGCTATCAAGTTTGTTATGAATTCATGAAAATATCTATGATTATGCAAGTATGAAATAAAACCATATTTTCAAGATTATACCTCTTGTGAGCCTTTTTATATTAATGCAAGGATAATGTTTGATGATGATCTATTCTTATGTTTTGAAGTTGGGCACGACAATTGTGGTCAATGATGTTAAGAGCTACTCGTTCCAAGCCTCTATGTTTATTGCAAGTTATTTAAGTATGATTATCTTATATATTTCGTGGGATTAGGCTTAGCACCGATAAAAGGAGGGTTTGCTCTCTTTCCTTGCACTATGTGCCACAATAAGACTATGTTATACCCTTGTAATACTAGTGGATCCATTTAGTGCACTTTATCATGAAAGTACCTAAGCCAAAATGGGGTGGGTCCCTATAAGGAAGGTCACTTAATCCGAAGTGGGGCAAGTCTCCGTAAAGTGAAGCATGGTCATAAATCCTTTCCAAATGGGGCGGGTTCCCGTAGGAAGTGTTACTTCATCTGAAATGGGGTGAGACCTCATAAGGTGGAGTATGGTTTTCCTTGGAAAGTAGATCGCCTCTTTATAGATGATGGACAATCATCGGGATTCCATGTTATAGCTCACTTGAATTATTCCATGTTGGTTGAAGCTTCTTCCCACACTTATGTATTACGATCTATACAAATTGAATGATTTGCAAAGAATGATTTGCTTAAGCATTGATCATACGTGTCATATTGTTATTATGCGATCTATTGCTTATTCTTATGCATTTTGATTATGTTTCCTATCTCTTGTTGCATTTCATCCTACATATTAGTACATTCAAACGTATTAACACATACTCTATGCCTACATGATATCACCATATAGGTACCACATATCATATTGATTCTCCTCCACGCGGTTAGATGGCTTGTTCAAGTTAGTTTTTGGTGCGTCCTCATGTTCATGGACAATATCTATCTTCTTTCATGCTTATGTTTAGACTACATCTTGTATATTTGGATTACATATTGTCATAATGAGGGTGAGCCTGGTTGTTTGGCTTTGCCCCCGCTAAGTTCTGCATTTAGAAGTGTCATTGGACAAGTATGTAATGATGCTATGAGCTTTGTCTCTCTTTGGCTCTTTTGATGTTTTATGATATGCAAGATGTCCCTTAGCCCCATGTTCCCTTTTTGCTATCTCTTATTCTTGTTTTATAGCTTCTGCGATCAAGAATGTGTAATGATATGTTAAGAGGCTTGATTGGGGTCCCTTTAGGTTCCCCATTCACCGTTTCACATCTATGCCCTAGGCTTGGGTCTTCACAATAGGTTCACCTTACAGGCCTATCATACACTTATTCTGGAATTGCGTTTCGCATCAAAAAGTTATCTTTTGGTTCAATTTCTCTCAAAATCAACCAAGACCTTTTTCTTCACATATTTTTTCATGCTGATCACATTTTTGACTTCGAATTTTCCATCGGAGTTTGGGAAGACACATTATGCAAACATCTCTTATCTACGGGTATTTTGATAATTTTACTGGATGTTACATTATATCCCCCTTGGAATTGTTTGTCCTTGACTGATGAATAAAGGTAGAAATCAAGGCATGAATAAAAAAAATCAAACTCTCGAACCCTCATCAATCTTAAACCATATCTATTCAGACTCAGGGATAGACACAAAGACTCAAGAGTAGAAAACTCAATTTAAATAAAAAGTAAGGAAATTACCTCGAGCATTCTCATCATTAGGCATGAATTAAACGTTGAAACTCAATCAACTCGAATCATTTAGACACCTCGTCAATTAGTTATTCAAACTCAAGAAGGAAATCACCAATTCTAATCGAGTATGGGACCATCATGATATACAAACTCTATGGATAACTCTCAAGCTTAGCTCCTTATCTCAATTGTGCTCTGAAATGACCCAAAAAGTGCCAAAAAGTCCTCGGAAATGCCCAGAATCATAATTTCCATATATCTAAAAACCGTGCATTTTTTCAAAATCCGACTCCATATTCTTGTTTAGGGTATACAATTGAGTGGGAAATGGGTCTAACCCCAATTTTTAAGCAACCAAATCAAATTGTGACTTTTTCAAGAATGGAAAAATAGTGTGTTAGGCGCGCCACTTCCGCGACATGCCATTGTACATTTTTTATCCCTTCTTTTGTACTCGGTCCAAGAATCTTAAGTCTTGGGCCTAAATCACCCCATACGAGAAAATGCCTATACTTAGCCATATTTTCCCTTCATATCACACAAGACATTCCCCAATACTCTCTCAAACACTTAGTCTTATATTTCTCTCAAAATTCAAGTGCCAAAACCCTATCTGAATCCTAAGGAATTCAACCAAGCTTCAAGTCTTTATACCAATCTTCATCAAGTTCATCTCCAAAGCTAAGTATGTGGGTTTCTTTCATGAGTTCCTTTTACCCTTGATACCCAAGCTTCCCTTTTCTTACAAATTTCATGATTTAAAGATGGTTTACTCATGGGTCTTATTTATTATGAAAATCACTGCACACTATGTTGTGGTTTATGAAATTGTGATTATTTTTCCATGTTTTGGGCTATGAATCTAGAATCTATGGTAAGATTTCATGAAGGGTTTTGATATCTATTGCTTGAGGGTGCTACTAAGTATCTATTGAAGGTTTTACATTGAACTTTCTAGCATGATTTCACTCTTAAATTGCATGGTTTTACACCAACATTACACACCCACTAGGTGTGATAAAATGTTTGGTTATGATTTCTTGAGGAATTGAAGGTCGAATGCATGTCTTATGAGTTGAATAACTTCTTGATGATGATAGAAATGTTTATATGAGATGTTTCATGAGAAAGTTCATATAGTGTGGCAAGTAGATTGTTTTGTTCTTATGTTTGTTGTATTTTTGGGAAAATGAGGAGTTCTTTCTTGATGATTGAAATGAAATGGTTCGATGAGCTAGTTCTATGAAATGCTTAAACCGAAAAGGGATGGGCTCTCGTAAGGAAGGTTACTTAATTCGAAAAGGGACGGGATCCTGCAAGGAAGGATACTAATCCGAAAAAGGATGGGCTCCTGTATGAAGGTCACTTAATCATAAAAGGGATGAACTCCAGTAAGGAAGGCCACTTAATCCAAAAAGGGACGAGCTCCCATAAGGAAGGTCACTTAATCCAAAAAGGGATGGGCTCCTGTAAGGAAGGTCACTTAAATTCGAAAAGGGATGGGCTACCATAAGGAAGGTCACTTAATCCAAAAAATGACGGGCTCCTATAAGGTGAAGTTACTCACAAGATTCTCTCCAAAAGGGGATAGGCTCCCGTAAGGAAGGTTTCTCTCCAAAAGGTCTTATGTTATGTCGGTTGAGGTTTCTTTCCACACTTATATATTATGATCTATGTAAGATGAATGATTTGCAAAACATGGTTTACTTAACCGTTGGTCATACATACCATATTGATATTATGCTATTTATTACTTATAATCATGTAGTGCGATTACAATGCCTATCTCTTGTTGCATTGCATCCCACATACTTAGTACATTTAAATGCACTAACACATACTCTATGCCTACATGAAGTTACTATGTAGGAATTGGAGCATCGCTTGATCATCCTTCTCTACGTGGCTAGTAAGATTATCTTATAAGCTTGTTGGTAAGTCCTCCATTCCGGTGACATTGGTCCATGTTTTTTATGCTATGTATTGATACTTTCTTCTTTATTGCTACTTTGACATGAGGGTGAGCCCAGTTGCCTTTTCTTGGCCCCTGCTAAGTATTTATGTTTAGATATGTTGTTGGATAAGTTGTGTATTTTGCTTGAGCTTTGACTCATCTATGATATTTATGTATTACTCTCTCTCTTTTCTCTTTCCCTTAAGCGCAAATTCCTTTGTTTATGTTTCTTATGTTGTTTTGTCTTGCTTCCACGACCAAGGTTGTGTGTATGATATGCTAAGAGGCTTGTTTGGAGTTCCTTCGGGTTCCCCATTTGCTGGTCACATCTTGTCCCTAGGCTTGGGTCGTGACATGATCCTTTTCATAGCATATCACTCCATCAATTCAAGATTATAACTCTTATTCAAATCTGCGTCTAACCACTTCCTCTTATTCCATTTCACACCTAACTCTATGTCCTAATGCTCTAGTTTTAAGATGATCATACTTACACTAATCTAACCCCTCAAAATTTATGCTTCATATCCCTATAGTAACCTTTACTTAAAGAATACTACCCATTCTCATCACTTAAGTACACTCACATAATAGCAACCAAACATTAAAGCCTATCACTCCAACCATGTGAATGCCTCTTTAAAGTCGACATCAGTTCAGAATCTTCAAGCCCAACATCGTACATCTACACCCTCAATCGCATGGAATCTTACCATGTGGGACACTAATACTCTTTTACCTATCTATTAGACTCATTACGATTTTCTGTAACTCCTCGTCTACATCTACAACCTTACAAAGAATGGTATCACATCATTATTAGAATCAAGAACTCTTACTCTCTCTTATCAACCATCTATTTTGTACTATTATCAACATTTCTATGAAGACTGGAAAGCAGAATCAGTGAAAGGGCTTGGATAGAAAGATCATTACATAGGATTGGAAACTCTTAGATAAATAGGGTAAGATCGAAATTAATGAATGAAGTCATTACTTTTCATCCTCACAACTCAACATGAATAACTATTGGCAAGTGGTACATGGGACTAAGACATAGGCATGACAGTCATACACCAGATGGGAATAGAGCATCATCTCAACTGAAGTATAAGGAATATACAAGATGGCAAAGAATTGATCATCTTAATCAACCTATCACAATCGAAAACTCAAGATCAACCTTGATTTATCACATTATCATCATCACTACCTTAGCTCTCAAGGTCCTCTCTCTAAATTTGTGAATCAATTCCCTTTACTAGGCTATAAGCCCATATCTCCACATGACCAAGGAATCACTATTCACAAGAACATGCATCTCAAACTCTTCTATTATACTAAAGTAGCATATATAAAATAGCCTCTAAGGCTCTCGTAGAAAGTACCATTCTTAGGTTCCTCTGGTCTATATAGAGATCTTTATGTATTTGCAACTCTTATTGTAATACATAATCACTTTCAAGAACTCTTACAATGTCATGCCCCGAGGGGTACCTAGACATGGCCTGCACGCAAAGAGTATTGCTAGTTCCCAAGCGAACCACTCGGCCTCATCACATCTATTTAATCAGTAAACTCTATAAGATCTGCAGATGTCTAAAGATAGCAATGGGAAATCTATCCTCAAAATAATATCAAAATAAAATAAAAGGCCAGTAGAAGAAACTAGCTCAATAAGTCTCCACATCAATGCTCTAACTCTAATCTATGAAGCCTCTATCACTATCATATGGTGCCAATGACAGACCTATGGCTACTTCAAAAAAAAAAAGCTAACTCAATGTATAACTCAAATAGCAAGATAAAAATAAATGTGATGACCCTTCAAAACAAAGGAGCCTCATTGACTCACCTAAAATGCTCAGATCCTTAACGGTGTGCTTGTTGACGATTTCTAGTACCTACCTCTATATCAAAAGTGATGCAACCCAAAAGGGGACATCAGTACTTGGAATGTACTGGTACATAAAATAGCTAAATGAAACTGAACCATGTAGAATAATATAGGACAACATCAACTCAACATAATACTCAACCAGAATGTAAAATGTCTATCTAAAGCAAGAATAAAGAGTAGACATGTGACCCATCAACCAACTCAACCTCATCAATCACTCAAACTCAACTCACCTTAGCTCAATTCAACTCAAAGTACTCAATAAGAGGACTTTCTGGGAGTTTCTCTTATCCAACAACAATCACTTATGACCAGTGATTGTGCAACAAGCTCGTTGATGTTGCTATAGTCGTTCCATATTTATCTGGTAAGGAACGAATATGATCCACAAGGGATTTAAACCCTACGGTGTGCTACTATTTCAAGAACTTTATCTTGATTAGGGACCATGTGATGTAATAGTTCAATCCCCTTCCTACAGTTAGCAATATAGTTAATGAGTACGAGTGGGACTCACTCTTGCTCATTTCGATGCTCGATACTCATCCAAAGACTAAGTGCTCATAAGACTCTTCCTAACCTCAATTAGCCTCATGGAGACATTCATCAACCAGTCAGTCCCAAGGAGAGTTTCATCATCTCATTAACTCAAACTCAAGGGTCCTCATCTATTTCAGGGACGTTAACTCATCTTAGCTAACTCAATTCTCATTTAAGCACATAAGGACTCAGATCATCAATTAGAAGAAGTCATTTAGATAGAATTTAAGAACTCAATTATGGAGACTCATGGGATCATTAAGCTCAGGTACTCAACCTCACAGTCACATTAAGATTACCATTAACATACTCACGTCAATGCTCTAGACTCCATACCTAGGTTCACTATGCATTCTTTCACAATTTTTACATATCGGGTTTATACATCATTTCATGAAAAATGTTCAAATAAAGAAGACAAGTTTGTGATGATAATCAACATATGAAAATACATGTAATAGATATAATTTTTCAAGAGAGAAATCAAGAAAGTATTTCAAGAAACATGTGTGTTGACTCATGGACTCTCAACTCCTCTATTATATTCTATGGGGCACATGGAAGAACAATCTCATATTATAGTTTAGTATTATATACCTAGAATGAAACTTTTATACAATCAATCCTTAAGAACTCTGCTCGAACTCCTTAATTTTATGCTCCTCTTCTCTCTTTTTTAGCCCTAATCTTTTTCAAGGACATAGAAAGGGGTTTAAAACCCTTTTTACATTTAAAACGACCTATTGTGATCATGTTTTAAGTCTAGGAGGGGTTTGAAAAGGTCTAGAATGTCCCTCATAAAATTAAAAAAAAAACATCTTAGGACATAGGGTCCGCGATGCGGACAGTGTCAACAAATTTTCTAATTCCATAGAAACATTTGTGAATAAAATTAAGTGTTGGTCCGCGGTAGGTGCACGTCATACACATCGCGCACCCTCACAAGAAATCCTTTTCTCATCAAAAGATTATGTTTTTATCCGGTTCTTCCAAAATCAACCAAGACCACTTTCCCCCTTAGTTTTCCATGCTAATTGCATATTGGACCTCGGATTTTCCATTAGAGCATGGGAAGACACGGTATGCGCACATCTCTCCTCTAGGGGTATTTTGGTAATTTTACTAGGCATTACATTTTCTCCCCCTTGGGATCATTCATCATCAGATGATGAGTAGAGGTGGATATCAAGGCACTAATAGACTCAAGACTCATCTCAATACTCACTCAACAACTCAAACTCTCGACTCCTCATCAACTTCAACAAACTCTACTTAGATTCAAGAATAGTCACATCAACTCAAGAATCGAAACATTGATTTAGTCAAGGGTAAGAACATTACCTTCGACATTCTCCTTAGCAGGCATAAATAGATGCACATATTTACCTCTCACCTCTTCCTCAACTTCCCACGTGGCTTCCTCATTGAATTAATTTCTCCATAAAGAGTTCAACTATGGTGATCTCTTTGGTTCTCAACTTACGAACTTGATGATCAATGATTTGGACTAGAATCTCTTTGTATGACAAGCTATTCTTCACTCTAATACTTCCAATAGGGATCACAAAGGGAGGATCTCCCAAGAACTTCTTCAACTCGAGATGTGGAATACCAGATGAATTGCATCTAACGTAGAAGGAAAGTCTAACTCATAAGCGACCTTCCCAATCCTCTTCAAAATCTGATAGGGGCTGATATAGTGAGGACTCAATTTTTCCTTCTTCCCAAATCTCATGACACCCTTCTTAGGTGACACTTTTAAGTACACCCAATCGTTTATCTCGAACTCTAATTCTCTTCTTCTCACATTGGTGTAAGATTTCTAGCGACTCGGTGCAGTATTCAACTAGTTTTTAATGACCTTTACCTTCTCCATCAATTGGTGCACAAGATCAAGCCTAATAAACTCGGCTTATCCAACCTTAAACGCCCTAATTGGTGATCTATATCTCCTCCCATACAAAGCTTCATAAAGAGCCATTTGAATGTTTGCATGATAGCAATTGTTATATGCAAATTCAATCAATGGTAAGTGATCATCCCAATTTCCTTTGAAGTCAAGGACCAAAGCTCTCAACATATCCTCTAATGTCTGGATTGTACGCTCTGCCAGGCCATCTTTCAATCGATGAAAGGTTGTACTCAGATTCACTTTCGTATACAATCTCTTCTGGAAAGATCTCCAAAATTAGGAGGTGAATTGAGCTCCTTGGTCCAAGATGATGGACAAGGGAACTCCATACAACCTCACCCTCTCACGGATGTACAACTTGGCATACTCCTTTATAATGTTAGTTGTCTTAACTGCTAAGAACTGAGCCGATTTGGTCATCCTATCCATAATCATCCATATCGAATCATATTGCTTTCAAGACCTCGGTAGACCATAATGGAGTCAAAGTTGATCATCTTCCACTTCTATTTAGGAATCTCAAAGTTTTATGCCAATCCACATGGCCTTTGACGCTCAACTTTAACTTGTTGGAAATTTGGGCACTTGGAAATAAATTCAACAATATCTCTCTTCATTCTACTCCACCACTAGACTTCCCTCAAGTCGTGGTACATCTTGGTAGAGCCAAGATGAATAGACTATCTAGAGATATGGGCTTCAACCATGATTCTATCTCAAATACCATCTACATCTGGGAAACACAATCTACTCTGGTACCTCAACACTCCATTCTATCTACTCTGGTACCTCAACACTCCATCTCCCCCTTTAGAGAAGACTATCACTTTCTGTTTGTGGACAGGCTCCTCTAATTGAAGTATGATGGAATCTTGGTCTTGCTTTTCTTTCACCTCCGCCACTAAAGATGAAGCAGACCCATTCAAAATGTTGACTTCCCCCTCATTTTTCTCCTCAAGTTGAACTCCCAATTGAGCCAATCAATGCATTTACTTAGCTAGATCCTTCTTTCCCTCCTCAACATGGGTTATGCTACCCATTGAAAACCTGCTACTAGTGTTTGCAACAATGTTAGCTTTACTTGGGTGGTAGAGCATTGAGAAATTCCAACCATCTCTTCTGTCGCAGGTTGAGTTCTTTCTGACTGAAGACATACTGCAAGCTCTTTTGGTCAGTGAACATATCCACATGCACTCCATGCGGATAGTGGTGCCAAATTTTAACGCAAGCACCACTGCTACCAACTCAAGATCATGGGTCAGATAGTTTCGCTCCTGAACCCTAAGTTGTCTGTAAGCATAGGATTTCACTTTCCCTCTCTACGTTAGCACACACTCCAATCTAACTCTCGTAGCATCACAATAGATCACAAGGTCTTGTTTCCAATCAGGTAAGGTTAAAATTAGTGCAGTAGTCAGCCTTGTCTTCAACTCTTGGAAATATTTCTCACATTCATCGTACCATTGAAACTTGACCTTTTTCTGAGTCAATTTGGTCAAGGTACGGATAGGGAAGAAAATCCAGCAAAAAAGATTATGGTAATAGCTTGCCAACCCCATGAAACTTCTTATACTAGTTGGAGAGGTCAGTCTGGGCTTGTTCTAAACTGCTTTAATCTTTTGGGCATCCACTCGAATACCATCACCGAAAACAATGTGGCCTAGAAAAGCCACTAACTTAAGCCAAAACTCATATTTTGAGAATTTTGCATATAACACATGGTCCTTGAGGGTTTAAAGTATAACTCTGAGGTGATTGGCATGCTCCTCCTCATCTCTCAAATACACCAATATGTTGTCGATGAACATGATCATAAAAATATCAAGATATTGTCTAAAAACCCTATTCATCAAGTCCATATAAGGCTGGGGGTGCATTCGTCAACCCAAAAGACATGACCAAGAACTCAAAGTGGCCATATCTAGTCCTAAAGACTCTTTTTGGAATATCACAATTCCTTAATTTCAATTGGTAGCCGGATTTGAGGTTTATTTTGAGAAACAAGAGGCACCCTGAAGTTGGTCACACAAATCATCTATTGTTGGAAGAGGATATTTATTCTTTACCTATTTATTGCCTATAGTTGATACACATTTAGAAAGACCCATCTTTCTTTCACACGAATAGGACAGGGGCACCCCAAGGAGACATACTTGACCTGATAAAGCCCTTTTTTACTAGATCTCTCAAACTGCTCTTTCAACTTTTTCGAATCAGTAGGGTCCATCCTATAATATTGGATTGAGATAAGCTAGGTGTTGGGGAAAACATCAATCCCAAAGTCAATCTCCCTATCATGAGGGACTCTAGCTAGATCTTTAGGAAATACTTAAGGAAACTCATTCATAATCGGGACTGACTCAAGAGTAGGGGACCGAACATCACCAGACTTAACTCACACAAGGTGATAGATACAACCTTTGGAAATTAGCTTTTGGGCCCTAAGGTAAGAGATAAACTTTCCCTTAGGTGCAATAGAATTACCTCTCCACTCTAGAACTGGCTCATCAGGAAATGAAACTTAACGGTTCGGGATCTATAATCAATGGAGGCATAACATACATAAGCCATTCTATGCCAAGGATTACATCAAAATCTATTATCTCTAACTCAACCAAATCAATACGAGTATCCTTATGATGGATGGACTCTACATAGGCTCTATAGATTCTCTCAATTCGAATTGACTCGCCCACTGGAGTAGAAACATCAAAGTGTTCAAGAAGACTCTCAAGGGTTCTATCAAATCTTCTGGCCACATAATGATATACAAATGATAATGTTGCACCATGTTCCATCAAATATAACAATTAAGAGAAAAGACACGAATCATAGTTGTCACAATATCATGGGAGTTCTCCTAATCTTGGCAACTACCTATGGCATAAAAATGGTTTGTCGCTCCACTTGCGCCTGACATAGTACCTTTCTAGGTTCCTCTAGCTGGTAGGGCTGGTGTAGAAGATTGAGCTCGATCAGCTTGCTTTGGACAATCTCTATGGTATTTTTCCACTTGACCATACCAGAAGTATGCATTGCTCCCCTCACAACATTTACCTAAGTATAATCTACCACATGGTGGTTTACCTTGTGAAACTTGAGCCATACTAGCTTTTGACTGAGATCCATGGGCTCCAACATTCTGAGACCTCTGATCATTCCTGATTCTGGGTGCAGGTGCACTAGAAGATAATGGTGTTGGCCCAGACTAGATTCTTTTACCATTCCCTCTCTTTCCAACCTCATGGCTAGATGTCTTAGCCTTCTTACTTCTAGAATCTTCTCTGTCGTATTGTCTCTCCTCATCATCTTTTTGCTCAAAAGGTATCAATCTCTTGATATCTATCACTTACAATAATCGATTCTCTCCCATCTGTCATAGGCCCTTTGGTCAGCCCATCAATATACATCCCTATTTTCCCCCTTATGTCAGTGACCATATCCGAAGCGTAGTAAGATCATTGAGCGCACTTAAAGCCCATACTCTTGCACAGACATAGCGCTCTATTTTAGATTCAAGAACTCACTTACCATGGCCTCCCTCCATTCTCTTGGAAAGAAGCCCCCAAGAAAGCTTTCTCGAATAATGCCCAAGTCAGTAATGGTGCTCCCACTCCTCTACCCTTCTTCCATTGATCGAACCATAGTCTGGACATACCTTTGAGCAAGTAGGTATCCAGTTCAACTCTATCAGCACAAGCCACATGGAGCACTTTCAGAAGCTCCTCTACATAGTTCTCAAGATCCTCTTTAGATGCAGACCCTATGACTAAGGCAGATTCATCCTCAATAATTCTTGAAGTCTAGATGTGTCTTGTGCATCCTTCCTACCTGCTCGTTCTCTTGCAGCAGGTGCAGTGACAGCCTGGGCTAGAGTTTGAATAGCCTGGCGAAGCTCTGCATTGGAAATCTCAACTTGTGGGGGATGCTCAATAGGGATAGTTGGATTTACGGGCTCCTCATATCTTTGAGGCTGGGGTGGGTTAACATTCTGCTGATCGAAATGTCCTCTACCTCTGACGACTTTTCTAGGAGTCATCATCACAACACTGCAATCACAGAGAATGAATTAGAAGAGAACTTTTCATAGAGCATACCTCTATCGTTTGATTTAGAACATGAAAGAAGTGAAACAATTCCTAATGTACTATAGCCTTCTTATTATGGATGTGGAGCTCTTAACACCAATAATAAGGACTTTACTAGACACAACTTTATAGACTCCTTAGCACTATTGAAATTTGCACTCTGATACTAAGTTTGTCATGTCCCGGGAGAGTACCCTAGATGTGGCCAGTACCTAGAGACTATTGCTAGTCCCCAAGCGTATCACTCATCCTTATCACATCCATTCAATCAATAAACACTATGAGATTAGCAGAAGTCTAAAGATAGAAATGGGAAATCTAGTCTCAAAATAATATCAAATAAAATAAAAGGCTAGTAGAAGAAACTAGCTCAATAATCTCAATATCAATACTCCAACTCTATTCTATAAATCCTTTATCACTATCATATGGTGCCAATGACAGACCCATGACTACTTCAAAATAAAATAAAGCAAACTAAAGTCTAACTATAATAGCAAGATAAAAGTATATGAAATGACCCTCAGAAGTAAATGAGGCTCACCAGCTTAGGTGAAATGCTCAAATCCTCAATGGTGCACCTGTTGACGATCTCTAGTAGCTGCCTCTGTATCATAAAATGATGCAATTCAAAAGGGGATATCAGTACTTGGAATGTACTGGTATGTAAAATAGTTGAATGAAATGGAAACATGTAGAATAATATAAAACAACATCAACTCAACATAATAATCAATCAGAATGTCAAATGTCTACCTAAAGCAAGAATAAAAAGTAGACAAGTGACCCATCAATCAACTCAACCTTATCAATCAACTCAAACTCAACTCAAAGGAACTCAACTCAAAGGAACTCAACTCAACTTATCTCAACTCATCCTAGAGTATTCAATGTGAGAACTTTCTGGGAGTATCTCTTATCTGACAACAATCATGTATAAGCCAGTGATTGTACCACAATCTAACTAATGTTGCCACAATTGTTCCAAACTTGCCGGATAAGGAACGAATATGATCTATAAGGGATCTAAACTCTACTATCCACTATTGTTACAGGAACTTTATCTCGAGCATCGACCACATGATGTAATGGTTCAATCCCCTTCCTACACTTGGAGACTTAGTTAATGAGTATGAGTGGGACTCACTCTTATGCATTTTGGTGCTCGATACTCCTCCTAAGAATCAATGCTCATAATATTCTTCCTCACCTCAATTAGCCTCATGGAGGAACTCAAGAACACAATTAGCCTCATAGAGACTCTCATTATCTCATTAACTAAAACTCAAGGGTGCTTTTTTATTTCAGGGACTTTAACCCATCTCAGTTAACTCAATTTTCATTTAAGAACTCAATGACACATATCATCAATTAGAAGAAGTCATTTAGACAGAACTCAATTATAGAGACTCATGGGATCATCAAGTTCTAGTACTTAACCTCACACTCACATCAAGATTTCCATCAACATACTCACATGAAGGCTCTAGACTCTATCCCTGTTCATTATGCATACTTTCACAATTTAATATGTAGGGTTTATACATCCTCTCATGAAAAGTATTCAAATAAAGAAAAGAAGCTTATGATGATCATGAACATATGAAAATACATATAATTGATATAATTTTTCTTGAGGGAAATCAAGAAAGTATTTCAAGAATTGTGTATGTGGACTCAGGGACACTCAACTCCTCTATTACTATCTATGAGGCATATGGAGGAACAATTCCATATTTTATTTTATCCTTACCTACCTAAAATGAAGCTTTTGGAAAATCAATCCTCAAGAACTCTCCTCAAGCTCCTTAATTTTACGCTACTCTTCTGTTCTATTTAGTCCAAGTCTTTTTCAAGGATTTAGAAAGGACATAGAATGGCGTTTAAAACCTTTTTTATACTTAAAGCCACCCATTTTGATCATCATTTAAATCTAGGAGTGTCTGGAAAGGTCTAGAATGCCCCTCACAAAATTCAAAAAAATCCAATCTTGAGACATGATGTCTGCGACGTGGACAATGTCATTTTTTGGTATTTTTCGTCAAAAATTCTCCTAATGGCTTTTCTAATTCCATAGAAAACTTTTAGAACAAAACTAAGTGTTGGTCCATGGCAGGTGTGCGTTGCACACTTGTCGCACACACTAAATAGAAATTGTTTTGCATTAAAAAAACATCTTTTGATTTGGTTGATCTAAAAATCAACCGAGACCACTTTCCCCCTTAATTTTTCATGCTGATCGCATATTTAGCCTTGGATTTACCATCGGAGCATGGGAAGAAACATTATGCTCACATCTCTCCTCTAGGCTATTTTGATAATTTTTTAAGGTGTTACATACAATCTAACCTCTTCTTTTTGCCTACAAACACGTAACTTTGATCCTCCCATAAACTCATTTATATAAGACATAGACTATAATGGAAAACTCTTCATTATCGACCATAAGTGCCAATGAATTTAGAATTCATGATGATAAGGTATGTTTAGATCAACCTACTCCACATTGACAACTCAAATATACTACCTTGATTCTTATAGTAGTCATAACTTAGAGTTTTGCACAACTTCTCACTATCACTGGATGCACATTATAAGCCTCTTCTATCAAATCTTTCATCCTTAATTCACTAGTCACGACCCAAGCCTAGGGTCTAGACATGACCGGCGAATGAGGAACCCGAAGGAAACCCAAACAAGCCTTATAACATATAATTTCACATTAAAATAACAATAAGAGATAAGCATAAATAAGGGGAATTGGGAGTAAGGGTAAATTTCCATATCATAAACACCAAGAAACGAGAGAGTCTAGGCTCATAGCATAGATACATAACATGTCCAACAACACCTCTAAACCTTAGATACTTAGCAGGGGCCAAGACAAGCAACTGCTCGCACCCTCATAATGACAATAGGTAATCCAAACATATAAGACATAGTCTAAATATAAGTTTGAGAGAAGATATATGTTTTCCTCGAACTTGAGGACTCACCATAAGCTAACTTGAACAATCCGTCTAGCCCCAAGGAGAATCAATGGGAGCTCTTGTTCCTAAATGGTGATATCAAGTAGGCATAGAGTATACGTTAGTACGTTTAAAAGTACTATGTATGTAAGATACAATATAACAAGAGATAGACATCTTAGGAAAAATGCATCATCATAAGCAATAGATAGCATACCAACAATATGATATGTATGAATGATGGTTGAAGTAAAATCATGCTTATATAGAACATAATACGAGTGTAAGGAATGACCATTATAGTGTAATCCACAACCTACAACCTCCTTAGAGAGGAGCATGAGGTACAAACCCCTTCATGAGATCAATGGAGTACAAACCCCCCAACAAGGTGGATGGAGTACAAACCCCCCAAAAAGGTTGATGGATTACAAAGACCCCAAAAAGGTTGATGGGTACAAACCCCCAACAAGGTTGATGGGTACCAACCCCTAATAAGGTCACCTAAGCTTACCACCCCCCGAGCTAGGCAATCAAGGTACCAACCCACAACAGGGTTATCCAAGCCTACGACCCCACGAGCTAGGCTTGGTCATCCCCAACACTACAGAGATAATATCATATAATGTTACTCGAGCCTACCACCCCCTAAGCTAGGGGATCGAGGTACCAACCCCTTAACATATATATATATATATATATATATATATATATATATACACACACACACACACACACACAAACTCCCTTCATCATCATATATATACATTCCCTTCCATCATCATTCCATCATCATATAGTCACTCAACACATCAGACATGCATAGGACCTTCAATTCCTCAAGAAATTATAACCGGATATTTTATCAAACACTTGGTAGGTGTGTAGTGCTAGTGTAAAACCGTGCAATTCAAAAGTGAACTCATGTAAGAAAACGTGAAGTAAAATAGCTCATCAATACTTTGTATTACCATCTTGAAAAAGACATTGGAACCCCTCATCAAATTCAAAGACAGATCACAATTCTATAGCTTAAAACATGTATGATCATAATAGGTAAATCATCTCATTGTATAGACTTAAAGATGAGTAATCATGTATTTTTACCCTACTTTCATAAAATCCCAATATAGTATATGATAATAATCTCTAACGAATAATACCCATACACAATACAACTTGGAAACATGTAATTTTCATAGAAATGGAAGATTGGACTTCATTGGTAAAAGGTACCCATGAATGAAATGCACATACCATAGACCTTGAATTTCTTGAAATTGAGTTATGAAAGACTTGAATATTGGAATTGGGTCTTGGAATCCAAAGCTTGGTCTTGAGTTTCCTTGAATTTGTATTGGAGGCTATTGAGAGAATTTGAGAGTGTATTCCAATTAGGAGGAGTGAATGAGATCTTTTGGAATAGGGTTAGGTCTTTAGGCAGTGTTAATATAGCATAGGAATTCCCAAAATACCAATGGAAATGGTTAAATTTACGAAATGCAATTGATGAGGCGGAATTTTGAAAAAACCTGTATATACCCCTGCACATACAAGTTCTACTAAAACGGGCATAACTTCTTCATCAACTAAATAAGGTGAAACCAAGTGCGTGGGAAAGCTAATTCAAAGATCTTTGATTTGGTAATCATGGGCCACCAAGTTATTTGTGTACTAAGAGATATGCCCCTATAAAGTTGACCCTCCTACCGGTACTTGTGCAAAACTTAGCCAACGAAAATTCCTTCGACCTAGGCTTGATGCAGGGGACCCATTATGGTCTTAAACGAAATAAATAAGATTGACTTAGATTTGAATGAGATAATGAAGCTTGAATGAGTTTCTTGAGATCAGAAAGTGAGTTTAGGACACTTGAATTGGGTGAAATATTTGTCGAAGTGTTAGAGAGAGTACTGGGGAATGTCTTATATGATATGAAAGCAAAATATGGATAAGTATAAGTATTTTTCACGTATATGAAGGCTTTATCCCAAGACCCAAAAGCCTTTGATAGAAATAGAAAATCTGGATGAAACTACACTGAAAAATAATACTGGCGCATCGCACTAGTGACTCGCAGGCCCACTATTTTTGTTTAACTTTAAATTTTGAAAAATTCGCTAAGGTTTCTCCAAAATCAGGGTTAGACCCATCTCTCAATCAATTTGACCTCTTGAACAAGAATATGAAGTCAGATTTTCAATATCGTGCATGAATTTAAAGATATGTGGAAATTACGATTCTGGATACTTCCAAGACATATTTTCGGGCTCTTTTTTTTGGGGGTCGCTACAATATCTCCCCCTTGGGAATATTCATCCCCGAATGTCAAAGAAATGTATAAGAGAATAGTAATCATAAAGAGATCAGCCCCAACAAGAATGCAACATCACACCTAAAACACCTTTCAAGAATCTCAATATAAGTGTTAAAATCACCATGATCTTTCTCAATATAATCATGAATGCATGCAATGACATAGGGGTTGAAACATAAGACTTGGGATTCATAAAAGGACTTGACGTGTTATCATAAGCTTGAATAGAATGAAAGATGTATGAATATTACTCCTACATGCCCACTCCGGCTCCTGAGAGATAATACTGACTTGGCGATTCTCCCAATGGGCCTTGACAAACACTACATTCTCACAAATCAACCTTTACTCATATCCACCCAACTTCTCCACCAGACCTCCTCATAAGTCGACTCATCCTCCACAATGTCCACAACCTTAAGAGTCCTATAACACATGAATCACTAACACACCTCCTCAATCCTAAAATCATGAAGAACCAGATGAACCATATCCATATCCATAAGGAACTCCAATTCGTATGCGGCCTTACCAATCCTTCTCAATACTCTACAAAGACTCACTAACCTTAAACTGAATTTCCTCTTTTGTCAAACAAACCACATCTTTCATGAGTGAAACCTTCGAATAGACGTGATCACCAGCCCTACGTTTAAGATCCCTACTCCCCACACCGGTATAGGACCATTGATGACTTTGGGCTGTTTCATCCTTTTCCTAATCATTCTCACCTTCTCCATAGCCTCCATAACCAGATTTGGACCCAACAAAGCCATTCCTCCCACTTCAAACCACCTAATCAGTGACGTACAACGTCTATCATATGGAGTCTTCAAAAGAAGTCATGCCAATGCTAGAATGATAGCTATTATTAGTCTCATCAAGAACACTCTTACTCAAGTTATCAACACTAGGCACACACAACCTACCTTAGTACCTTAGGCACTATCTCCGCCTTGGGAGAAAACTCCACCTTTCCAACGCTCACCGAAGCCTTCAATTCTAACAAGGAGGGATCAAGATCTTGCTTTTGTCTTACCTCACCAACTAATGAAGATTTTGAGCCATCAACAACAATAACACCACCATTGTCCATCTCTTCTAACCTAACCCCCAATCAAGCCAACCGATGCACCTTTCTATTCACCTCTTTATCACTAGAATCAACATGTGCCAGGCTACCCGTAGACACCCTACTTGAAGTATCCGCCACAAGATTAGCCTTACCGGGAAAATAATACACACTCTCACCATAATCCTTAAAAAGTTCTAACCACCTCCTTTGTCTCAAGCTAAGGTCCTTTGGGTGAACGCATATTGTAGACTCCAGTGAACTTTAAATACATCAACATGTACCCCATACAATCAATGATATAAATTCAAAGAAAATACAACGGTGGCCAATCTCAAAGTCGTAGGTATGATAACCCTTCTCATACATCTCAAATTAGCTAAAAGCATAAGCTCCCAGCTAAACATCTTACATCAATACACAACCCAAAAACAATCTAAGAGACATCACAAACAACAAAACCCTCTAGCCCTTCCGATAGTGACAAAATAGGAGCGGATACAAGATTATCCTTCAATATTTGGAAGCTCCTCTTACACTCGTCGGTCCACACAAACTTGGCCTTTTTTTGAGTCAACTTAGTCATGGGAGAGGAAATAGAAGAGAACTCATTCACAACCTCCAATAGTAACTCGCTAAGCCCAAGAAGCTCCTAATATCCAAGGGAGTCAAAGGTATAGGCCAATTTCTAATCACATCCATCTTCTTAGGATCTATCTTAATACCATCGTCTGACACCCTATGACCTAGGGAGGTAACCTTCTTTCACTAGATTTCATACTTCACACACTATATACAACTCCTCTTACCCCGAGATTTCCAATATTACTCCCAAATAGTTCACCAGTTTAAAATAAATCAATACCTCATTACTAAAGACTACTACCAACATAACAAGGTAGGGACTAAAGACCCCATTCATGAAACCCGAAGACATAACCAGGCATAAGTCCAACCAAAAAGGAACTACATAAAATTCAAAGTATCAGGAAGGATTTCACTAACCCACTAATCACCAGAATCACCTCAATAGAAATAACTTAGGTTCAACACCCCTAATTCTTACAAGATAGTAAATGAAACACTTAGAGATCAATTGTACCTCAAGATAAGAAACAGACTTACCCTTTTGCAACCACTTTACAAGCTCCCACTTGAAGACGGATTTAATAGGGAATCAAAATTTAACTCCAGGGGCCTTATAATAGGGACTCAACACAAGTGTAACAAATCCATCGCAAGCATAACACCAAAATCCACCACACGAACCCAACAAGTCACAAGGAAAGAACTAGTGCAATATGAACATGGAACAATAACTATGTACTTTCAAACAACAATAGGCTCGCCAATGAGATATGCACCAAAGAGAGTTCGGGACACACATGAAACCCACTATCAACCATAAGAATAATGAAAGAAATAGTTGCACACTGGCCCATAAATACAAACATATCAAAGCCAAAGAAAAGTTCAAATACCGATAGAAACATTGAACACCTCATCCCCTTCCTGAACCACTTGATCAACATGTCCACCTTGATCTAAAGTTCTACCACCTTCACACTTCCTTCGAACATATGGACAATTCACTAGCTTGTGTTTCATTTTACTACACCTATAACAAGTATTAGTCTTCCTCAAGCAATAGCCATCATAGTACTTTCCACACCTTTGACACTTGGGATTAGTCATCCCACCAACACCTCCTTCACTCTTATTGTGTTTATGAGGCAATCCACCAAAATCTCCACAACCATAACAAGAGTCAGTACCTCTCAAACATGGGCCATCGTGGCACCTAGCATATTTTGGGCAAATAGCATAAGGCACCACACCACCTCTATCTTTGAGACTTTGGAACTTCCTTCAATATGGGCCTTCTTGGCCCCAATACCTCTCTTCCTACCATTTGAAGTTATGGGAGGATTCACTTGCTGAGTGAGGAGAATTGCCCATTTTATGGCTGCTTTGACAAAAACCCATAAAGCATTGTGAGCCTCCATATTCGTCATATCATCAGCCTGAGTAGCTTAAGACATATTCTGTAATATAACAGTTAGGGATTAGTAATAAGCCATAGGGAACCTAACTCTATCGCACGACATATATCATGAGGAAGGAAAACATTTCCTAGAACTCCTCATATCCTCCTATTAATAGTCATGGTGTGCTTCATAACCATGAATAAGACTCTAATCAATGCAGTGTGTACTACATCGAGGACCTAACAACCTAGTGCTCTTATACCATTTTTATCATGACCCAATTCTAGGGCCTTGACGTGACCAATGAATAGGGAACCCAAAGGAACCCCAAACAATCTAATAGCATATCATTACACATCCTTAGTCGTGAAAGTAATTAAAATGACAATAAGAGATAAACATAAACAAGGGAATTGGGACTAAGGGTGAATTTCCTTATCGTAAACACCAGGAAACGAGAGAGTCAAGGCTCAAAGCATGATAAATAACATGTCTAACAACACCTCTAAACCTTAGATACTTAGCGAGGGCTAAGAAAAGTAATCGAGCTCACTCTTATAATAATAACAATATGTTATGCAAACATATAATGCATAGTCTAAACATAACATTGAGAGAAGACAGATATTGTCACCAAACTTGAGGACTCACCATTAGCTAACTTGAACAATCCGTCTGGCGATGAAGAGAATCAATAGGAGCTCCAGTTCTTACATAGGGATATCATGTAGGCATAGAGTATGTATTAGTATGTTTGAATATACTATGTATGTAGGATGCAATGCAACAGGAGATAGGCATCATAGGCAAAATGCATAATCATAAGCAATAGATAGCATACTAATAATATGACATGTATGAATGGTGCTTGAAGTAAAAAATCATACTTATATAGACCATAATATGAGTGTAATGACTGACTATTATAGTGCGATCCAAGGCCTACCACCTCCTTGGAGAGGCGCATGAGATACAAACCTATTCATGAGGTTGATGGAGTATAAACCCCCCCAATAAGATTGATGGAGTACAAACCTGGGTACCAACCCCCAACAAGGTTACCCGAGCCTATAACCCCCCGAGCTAGGCGATCAAGGTACCATCCCCTCAACAAGGTTACTCGAGCCTACAACCCCCCGAGCTAGGCGATCAAGGTACCATCCCCTCAACAAGGTTACTCGAGCCTACAACCCCCCGAGCTAGGCTTGGTCACACACACACACACACACACACACACACACACCTTTTATCATCACATACATACATTCCCTTTCATCATCATTTCACCATCATTGGAACATCATTCCATAATCATATGATCATCAACTAATAAGACATGCATAGGACCTTCAATTCCTCAAGAAATCATAATCGGACATTTTATTAAACATTTGGCGAGTGTGTCGTGCTAGTGTAAAACTATGCAATTCAAGAGTGAACTCATATAAGAAAACTTTAAGTAAAATAGCCCACTAGTACATGGTAATACCATCTTGAAAAATACATTAGAACCCCTCATCAAATCCCAAAAGAGATCACAATTCTAAAGCTAGAACATCCATAATCATAATAGGCAAATAATCTTATTGTATAGACTAAAAATGAATAATCACGTATTTTCAACCCAACTTTCATAAAATCTCAATATAGTATATGATCATAATCTTTAACAAATAATACCCATAAGCAACACAACTTGGAAACATATAATTTTAATAGAAATGGAAGATTGGGCTTTATGGGTGAAAGGTACACATGAATGAAACCCACGTACCTTAGACCTTGAATTTCTTGAAATTGAGTTATGAAAGTCTTGAAGTTTGGAAGTGGGTCTTGGAATCCAATGCTTGCTCTTGAGTTTCCTTGAATTTGTATTGGAGTTTTGATAGAGGCTGTTGAGAGAATTTGAGAGTGTATTCCAATTGGGAGGAGTGAATTTGATCTTTTGGAATAGGGTTAGGTCTTTAGGAGGTGTTAAGATAGCATAGGAATTCCAAAAATACCAATAGAAATGGAAAAATTTACGGCATGCCATTAATGAAGCAGAATTTGGCAAAACCCCGTATATACCGCTGCATATACAAGTTCTACGAAAATCCACATAACTTCTTCATCTGAACTCTAAATAAGGTGAAACCAAGTGAATTGGAAATCTAATTCAAAGATATTTGATTTGGTAGGTCGTGGGACACCCTGTTCATTGTGTGCTAAGAGATATGCCCCTTTAAATTTGACTCTCCTACCGGTACTTGTGCAAAACTTAGCCAATGGAAATTCTTTCACACTTGGACTGATGTAGGGGACCCATGATGGTCTTAAACGATACAAATAATGTTGACTAAGATTTTAATGGTAGATTGAAGCTTAAATGGTTTTCTCAAGATTCGTAAGTGAGTTTGGGACACTTGAATCGGGTGAAATATTTGTCTAAGTGTTAGAGAGAGTATTGGGGAATGTCTTGTATGATATGAAAGCAAAGTATGGCTAAGTATAGGTTTTTTCACATATGGGAAGGCTTGGGCCCATGACTCAAAAGCCTTGGACAGAGATAGAAAAGATGGACAAAATTACATTGTGCCAGTGATGCGCAGGCCTATTGTTTTCTTCAAACTTTGTAATTTGAAAATTTGCTATGATTGCTCTAAAATCAGGGTTAGATCCATTTCTCACTCAATTTGACCTCCTGAACTAAAATATGAAGTCAGATTTTTGATATTGCATATGTATTTTGAGATATGTGCAAATTATGATTCTAGACACTTCCAAGGCACATTTTTGGACACCTTTTTTGGGGTCGTTACAATATCTCTCCCTTGGGATCATTCATCCCTGAATGTCAACCTATGATCATGCTCACCTTATGTCTCGAGATGAACTTTTTTCGAATTTCCTGAGGGCCATTCTAGATATTTCCATTCCCCTCCTGGAGATAATATATGATTAAAACGAGTCATTTTATGTATAAAAAAGGTTATCAACCTATTCTAAGTCCTTGAAAAAGACTAGGGAATAAAGAGAACAGAAGAGGAACGACAAATTGAGGTGTTCGACGGGAGTTCCTTGAGGTTTATTATCCAAATGTTCAATCCAAGGATGTAAGGTTAAGTTAAAGCATGAGATTGTTCTCTCATGTGCCCCATATATGGTCATAGAGGAATTGACAGTTCATAATGCCCATACATGTTTCTTGAATTTCTTCTTGAATATTTTCTTACAAGTTATATTTGTTACATGTATTTTCCTATGTTGATGATCATCATAAATTTGTTTTCTTGAATTGAATACTTTCTATGAGATATTGGATAAACCCTATATCTTAAATTTTGAAAGCATGCATAAATGAACTTAGGGATTAAGTCTAGAGCCTAGATTTGAGAATGTTGATTATGATATGAGCATGATAATAGGTTGACAGAACTTGATGGTCCTATGAGAATCTATAAACAATCCATATTGGTTTGTCTATTCGAATGTTCCCTAATGATTGATCTAAGCCTTGAGCTATTGATTGCGATGTTGATTGATGAGATGATAAGAGTCTTTATGACACTGATTGAGATATATGAGTCTTATGAGCATTATATCTTGGGAGGAGTATCGAGTGTCAAAATGTGTAAGAGTAAAAACCAACTCACTCTCATTAACTACACTACCAAGCGTAGGTAAGGACTAGAACCATCATATTACATTGACGTTCCCTATTGATAGAAGTAACTGAAACAATATAGTACTTGTTGATTTCCAATTCCATTATACAATATCCATTATGGTTTCAATTCGTTCTCTACCTGCAAGTACAGAACAACCATGGTAACACTGGTGGGGTGTTATACAATCACTGGCTCATAAGTGATTGTTGTCGGTTAAAAGAAACTTCCAGATAGTTTCCACATTGAGTACTTTGAGTTGAGATAAGTTGAGTTCCATTGATTTGTGCCTAAGTTTATTGATGATTTTGATTGGTCACATGTCTACTCTTTATTCTTCTTTTAGATAGACATTTGACATTCATTTAGTTATTATTCTAATTTGATGTTATTTCCATATTATTCTTCTTGTTTCAATTACATTCAACTATTTTATATACCATACATTCCATGTATTGACTCCACTCAGTGATGCATCATTTCATGATCTAGATATAGATGTTAGCCATCAGTAGATATATCATTGAGGATTTGAGCAGGTTAGTAGAGTTGGTGAGCCTCCTTTACTTCGGAGGACCATTATTTACTTTCATCTAGCTGTTAGAAATAGACTTTTAGATTAGCCTCACTATTTTTTGAGTTGAGGTATTCATGGGTCTATCATTGGCACCTTTTGCTAGTGATAGAGGCTTCATAGACTAAAGTCGAATGCTGATTTTGAGACTTCTCAGCTAGTTTCTTACTAACTAGTCCTTTTAATTCATTATGCTATTTGATATTATATGTGCCTATTATACTTTAGTCTTCCGCTACTTTATAGAGTTATTGAATGAATGGATGTGATGAGTTCAAGTGGTTCGCTTAAGGACTAGCAATAGTCTCCAAGTACAGGCCACATCTAGGATACCTTTCTGGGGTGTAACACAACCTCAAGGAACTGTCTTCGAACTCCTCAATTCCTTGCTCCTCTTCTCTTCTCTTTAGCCCTGGTGTTTTAAGGACTTAGAAGAGCCTAAAATGGGTTAAGAACCCTTTTTACACTCAAAACAACCTATTTTGGTCATATATTAAATGTAGGAGGGGTTTGGAAAGGTCTAGAATACCCCTCACAAAATTAGTAAAAAGTCCATCTCGGGACACGGGCTTCGTGATGCAGACATGTCAATTTTTGATTTTTTCACTGAAAATTCTCCAAATGAGCTTTCCATTCCCGTAAAAAAATTTTAAAATAAAACCAAGTGTTGGTCCGCAGTAGGTGCACATTGCACACCTGTCTGACGCTCATTTTAGAATTCATTTTTGCATCGAAAAATTATCTTTTGATCCGATTGCTCCAAAACTCAACCAGGACTACTTTTGCACTCAATGTTTCATGCTAATTGCAAATCTGACCTCAGATTTGCCATCGAAGCATGGGAAGACGAGTTATGCGCATATCTCTCTTTAAGGGGTATTTTGGTAATTTTATTGATTATTACATTATCTCTCCATTGGAATCATTCGTCCTCGAATGATGAGTAAAGGTGGTCATCAAGGCATGAATAACACTCAAAATCGAACTCTTGACTCTTCCTCAACCTCAATAAACTTTACTCAGACTTAGGAATAGGTACATCAACTCAGATAGACAATTCGATTCAGATCAAGAGTAAAAATATCATCTTAGACATCCTCACCATCAGGAACAAATGGAATATCAAAATTCAATCATTTTGAATTGTTTAAACACTTCGATAATCAGTCATCGCACTCGAGAAGGAAGTAATCAATTCCAATCGCGAATAGGGCCATCGTGATCTTCAAGACTCTATGGACATTCTCAAGCTTAACTCCTCACCTCAATTGTGCCCTTTTTTTGGAATTCTTCTCCATCAATGCAACTCATATCTCTCATTCAAATCTTCACCTAACCACATCCTTCTCTTCCATTCAAGCTTAACTCAAATTTCAAGGTGCTAGTACTAGGATGATCATACTTACACCAATCTAACCCTTTGAAATCTATATCTCACATCTCTATAGTGACCTCTACTTAGAGAATATGACTCATTCTCACCACTTTAATACACTCACATAATGGAAATCGCACATTCAAGACTATCACATTAACTATTTCACGGCCTCTTTAAGGTTATATCATTAGAGGAGCTTCAACCTACCATAGCACATCTATACCCTCAATCGTATGCACTCTTATCATAGGATTCCTTTTATTATCTATTAGACTCATCACGATCCCTCTAACTCCTACTCCACGTCTATAACCATAAAGTAAATGATATCACCTCATTATCAGAATCAAGAACACTCATTCTCTCTCGTCAATCATCATTCTTTTGCCACCATAAACAATTCTTATCAAAACTGGAAAGCAAGATCACTCAAAGGGGCTTGGAATGAAAGATCATTATCATGATTCAATCGAAAAACCTTATCTGAGGACTATCATAATAAATTACAATCTCCCTCATTTCTTAAGGCTCATTCTGAGTTCATATAACAATACGTATTGTAAAACTCAGGTTATATCTCATTCAACATGGGACTGGAAATTCTTACATCAATTAACTAAGATTAGAATTATTGAAGAAAGCTATCGCTTCTCATCCTAAAAAATTATCATGAATGGCAATCAACAAGTTGTACATAGGACTAGGCCATAGGCATGAAACTCATATAGCTGACGAGAATCGGGCATCGCCTCAACCGAGAATAAGGTTGATATGGCAAGGAACTGATGACTCATCTCGATCAACCTATGTCTATCAAAAACTCGGGATGTACTTGGGTCTATCATCTCATCATCTCCTCTTTAGATCAAAGGTTATCATGTTGGTCTTACAAATCAACTCCTTTTACTGGGCTATAAGCTCATATCTCTACATGGGCTGGGAATCACTATCCACAAGACCATCTTAAGTGCTTCTATGATGCTATAATAGCATATATATAATAGCCCCTAAGACTCTCCTCATAGGTACCATCCTTATCTTCCTCTTGTCTTTATGGAAACCTCTCTATAGTTTCTACTCTTATAGGTGTACATAACCTACTTTTCATATCTATTACAATCTAACCATTCCCATCAGATGTTTCGTCATCAATTCTCTATTTCAATCTAACAGTACCTATACCATACTCATAACATCACACTTTTTGCAAGCCAACACCTTAATCTCAAGCATATACTATGTTGAACCTCTTAGGAAAACTATCACTATCATTATGTTATCTCTTCTTAATCACTATTCCTCAAAATTCAAGCTTAAGGTCTGGTACTACCACTTGCATCCATCACATGCCTCTCTTATATCACACCAACTTACAATACTAGGTAAAACTTTTTGGATTATAGGCATAGTAAAATCTCATAGCCAATAATCGATCAACACATCCCCTCCTCACCACTCTTGTACCAGCCACCCATTCACTATACTTCCTTATTGGGATAAGCTTATAACTCTATTAACTTCATAGGGCTCTCCCTTAGAATTATGAGCCTAGTTTTTATATATCACTTCAAAAGTACTCTGTTTCCCCTTATTGTACATCTGCAATCCACCCTCACTACCACCATGACACATTGACATAAACCTCTTTCTAGGTTGAGTATGCTCCAACTTATCCTAACAATACCTCTTTCTCTATAGCTCTTCATGAACATCAAATGGTACTTACTACTCTTTTGTCAATGATAATGGGAATAGGTTACCACTACATTACTTACTAATGGCACACGGCTCTAGTTACAAGCCTCAATCAACCACTAGTATCACTATATGGTCTTCTTCTCTTGCTCGTTGTCCTCCTAGGTCAGGGATAAGAACTTTACTCATGGCTTAAAGACCTCAAGTTACACTCTTTTGTGATAATATTAAACTTTTTAGAGACACAAGTTTCTCTCTCTCATGGACAACATCAAAATATGTAAAGGCTAAAATCATACCCGTCATGACATCTAGGGAGACATATGGAGAACTTTCCTAATCTTTTCTTACTGGTGATGCTAGTGTAGGAGTTGGGCCTTGTAGGACCATATTGGAAATTCCCTCTGAAGTTGACCCATTCGGCCATACTTGTAATGTCTAGTACTCCCTCCGGGACATTCTCCCAAGTGAAACCTGCCACACGTACCACAACGTGTCTTGCCTTAGGATCCTCGGGCCACACTAGTCTAGGGCTTATATCTCTAAGCTCTAAAGTTATGAGGCTCTTCTTGAAAGTTACTTATATTCTTATTCCTTCTCAACCTCTTAAACTCAAGTGGGTTCATCCACAAGGACTCACGAACTCCAGATGTATTTGGAATACGTTGCCTGCCTGCTCCCTGTCTAACCACCAATGTTGTCACGGCCTTGATCAAAGTCTAGATGGCCTGGCAAAGCTCAGCATTACTAACATCAGCCTGTGGTGGATGCACAACACAGAAGGCCAGGCCTATGGGCTAATCCTAATTTCGTTTATCGAGTTAGATGGTACTTTGTCTAGCTGGACTCCCTTTCTTTTATTAGCTCTTCTTGGAAACATGAGCACAAGTCTATAAATGCGTAATGCATGAATTAGAAGAGTTCTTTCATAGAGTGTAACTCTATCATACGATTTAGAGTGTGAAAGAAGTGAGACAACTCCTAATTTCCTATAACCTCCCTATTGTAGATGTGGAGCTCTTCACACCAATAACAAGGAATCTACTAGACACGCTTCATGCACTCCCTAAGACTCTTGAACTTTGTGCTCTAATACCAAATCTGTCACACCCTGGGAGTGTACTGTAGATGTGGTTGACACCAATAGACTATTGCTAGTCCCCAAGTGAACCACTTGACCTCATCATATTCATTCAATTGATAAACTCTACCAATCAGCGAAAGACAAAAGAAAGTAATGGGCACATCTTATCTGGTCTTAAAATAATATCAGTAAATAAAAAGGTCTAGTAGAAAGAACTTGCTTAACAAGTCATAACATCAACATTCAACTCAAGACTATATAGCCTCTATCACTATCAAGTGGTGCCAATTACAAACTTATAACTACCTCAAATAAAAAATAAAGCTAACTCAACTTCTAACTCTAATAAGCAAGAGGAAGTAAATGTAATAAATCCTCCGAAATAGGGGAGGCTAACCAAATCAATTGAACTACTCAGACCCTCATCGATGCGCCTGTTGACGATCTCTAACCCCAGTAGCTGCATCATGAAATGATGCAATGCTAAGTGACGCCAAAATATGGAATGTATGGTATATAAAATAGTTAAATGAAACACAAACACCAGTAGGCTATTACGACGCACCAGAGACCTTCGGCCAAAAGACTTTAGGCGCAACGAGGCAACTATTATATGACCACTATAGCATTGATAGGATCCCAGGGGCTTTGGGGTACATAATCATAAACCTTTATCGGTAGAACGAGTGAGGTGACGCCAGTGGCGGTAGAATAATATGGAACAATTATCAACTAAGAATAATAAACAATCAAAATGTCAAATGACTATCTAAAGTAAGAATAAAAAGTAGACAAGTGACCCATCAACCAATCAAACCTCATCAATAAAATCAAACTCACCTTAAAGGAACTCAACTCAACTCATCTTATCTCATCTCGACGAGTTTCTCTTATCTAATAATAATAACTTATGAGCCACTGACTATAGAACATCCCGCTAGTGTTGCCATAATCGTTCTGTACTTTCCAGGTAGAGAACAAATCGAATCCACTAGGGATCCAATAAATCAACAAGTCCTCTATTATTTCAGGGACTCTGGCAAGAAGGAAACTCTACGCAATTTAATAGTTCTAATCCTTACCTATGTTTGGCAACATAGTTAATGAGTACGAGTTGGCTCTACTCTTACCCATTTCAGTGCTCGATACTCCTCCCAAGACTTAATGCTCATAAGACTCATCCATCTCAATCATATCATCTTTATCAGCCTTGTGAAGGCACTCATCATTCATTTAGTCTCATAGAGATTCTTATCATCTCATCAATTCAACATCTCAATCAATAGCTCAAGGCCTGGATCAATCATAAAGAATAATTGAATAGAAAAATAATTAAAGATCATTTATGGATGCTCATAGGACCATCAAGTTTTGTCAACCTATCTTCATGCTCACAGCACAATCATAATAAACATTCTCAAGTCAAGGCTCTAGACTCAATCCTTAAGTGTATTTATGCATGATCTTTTGAAGGGGAGCAGACATATGCCAAAGGGTCCCCACTCCTTTGGACGGTCTGGGGTTGAGTCGCACACCCCCAAGCCTTGTTGTAGATAGCAAAAAAGAAGTACAAGGAGGGGGCCATAAAACCTAAACTCCAACCTATGGTGGTACACAAAATGGCTAGCTTACTAAAGTTGGCCAAATTATCCCCATATTTAGTCTGCTACAAAGTAAGAAAACATAAACTGAAGGAGAGGACTCCTCTCATTACAAGAATTCTAAGAAAGTATATAAATAAGGGAGACTCTCCCCTTACATAACCAAAGGAAAAATCAAACCTATTAAAACCTTGGAATATAAAAATACATCCAGATTCAACAAAAACCAACAGAGCTAGAGACATCTTGATCCAGAAAAACTAAGAATCACTAAGCAGTAAGGTGGTTCCTTTATTCTCTTCAGTTTTCTCCTTCTAAAAGACATAATCTCCTTTTTTTCAAGCACGTAGAATGCTTTAGCATCCTTAGGAAGATCCTGAGCATGAAACAACATAGCATCCTTAGGAAGATCCTGAGCATGAAACAACATATAAGGAGAAGCAAGAGAGTGACTAAACTTGGCCATGGCATCTGCAACATAGTTTGCTTCCCCCTATAAGTATGTTTGCACTTAAATTCCTAAAGCTAAGAGATATATACATGCATCTTGGATAAAGCTTGGCTGATGTGCCATGGAGGTGTAGCCATATTAGTCACCCATTTAAGCCGCAACTCAAAATTCACTTCTAATATCACTCAATTATACCCCCAGCTTTATACACCAAGCAATGCCAAATAAAGCTACTTCCATCTCAGCCTAATTATTGGATCCTTCTCCTAAAGGGGTAGAATAAGAACACAATAGCTCCCCAAATGTCCCAAATAATACCATAACCTCCTACCACACTTGGATTTTGTAGGGAACTAATATCTGAGATCAACTTAACCCGAGTGTTAGGAGGTTTACTCCAATGCATAGGAACAATCTTTATTTCATGGACACACCTTTATTAAAGGAGAACCAGTTTCTTCTAGTTAGCAAACCACTATATATGAGGGAACATAGTTTTAAGAAGAAGATTAATCTCTTTGATCACTAAGTACTTAACTCTAGCTAAGTTGGACGTTCTGCCACCATGTTTGTTCCCACACCTATTCTTCTATAAATTCCAACATATAAAAATAGGGATAGCATGCAAAATAATCTTATGTGCAACATTCTTATACTCAACACCCCACCACTCTATTAATGATGCAGGGGAATATTTGAGCATTCAACATCATATAAACCAGAAAAATACTCCACACATTTGCAACAAAATGATTATTCACAAAGATGTGCTCAATTGTATCCATACCTGGCCTGTAGCAACAACAACATTCATGTGGATCATACCCAAAGCCACTAAGCTTTTGATTTGTAGGCAACTTCCTTCTCAAAGCCCTCCAAAACAAGAAAGAGCACTTGAAAGGGATATTCTTGTGCCATGTGAGCTTATTAAACTTAGTTTGGGTCCTGTGTTCTCTAATAATATTCAAAGTAGTAGAAGTAGTAAAATTGCCACCAGCATTCAACTTCTATATAGCCTGGTCTGGTATTCCCTGCTACAGATGCAATTGAGTCGCTAGAATAGTTGGAACATACTGAGAAGGTGCTAGATTAGTGATCAAGTCTATATCCCAATCCCTATTATGAGTGAAACTGGCCACAGATGTGTTGTTAAACCTCTTACTCACATTACTATACATAGCAAGTGGCCCCATACCCAACTAGTCATTCCACCAAAAGGAGTAGTTCCCAAAGTTAAGCTTCCAATGAATATGAGGTTCAACCTTATGCTTGTTGTGCATCATGTATTTCCAAACCAGTGACTCACAAGTATCCCATTATTTCTCACTAGATTGGATCTTTGATAGACTTTTGCTCTCAAGAAATTCCTCTATAGAGTTGTTTTGGATCTAAAAATCCACCAATGTTTGTATTGGAAGGATCTGCAAACATCAGTTAGTAATCTCACACCAATGCCTCCTTTCTCATTGAGATGAGGGTTTCCAAGAAAATAGTCTCGCTACCTTTATGAGATACTGGTAAGGTCTGTGTAAATTCTACCCTTCCCAGACCCCATTTGTGGGATTCCACTGGTTATGTTGTTGTTGTTGTAATGCCTTCTTCCTCATAAGGAAAACTGAGGTTCTTCCAAGAAGACCAATTATATTTTTTTTATCATCAAACCAATCCCAGAAGAAGTCAGCAAATAAGCCTTGTATCTATTTTATAGTAGTAGCAGGAGGTGATATAGTAGATAGAAGATGGAATTGAAGTGATTGCAAAACATGTTTGATAAGTGTAGCTTTCCCCCCAAAGCTCAGAATTTTTAAATGCCACCCCAAAATCCTAGCAACTACTTTGGATACCACATCAGAGAAGTAAAGAATTTTCTGTCTACCAATATAGATAGGACAACCTAAGTTGTTGAAAGAATCACTTTTCTGAGTAAACCCAATCGCTCTCTTCACCCTATTTGCAGTGCATCTAAAAGCACTTGAAGGAATCACAAAATAACTCTTGTTCTTGTTCATGAGCTAGCCAGAAACACCCTCATAAATGGACAATACAGCCATAATCAACTCAAGGGATCTATTCCTCCGAGAAGTGAAAATCATAATGTCATCAGTAAAGATGAGGTGATCGATCTGTGGTTCCTCTCTTCTCTATGTAAAAACCATAAAAATTATTATTCTTATGAAGACTATTAAGTAACCTGGAGAGAACTTCAGCACTAATGATAAACAAGGTTAGGGACAATGGATCACTTTGTTTTAAGCCTCTAGTGGAATGAAAGAATCCATATCTGGTTCCATTAATAATGATGGAATACCAGTTGTTTGACATGGTTCTCCACACCGTATCTATAAATATCTCACCAAACCCTATTCTCCTCATCACCAGGAAAATATAAGACCAAGTAACCCTATCACAGGATTTACCCATGTCAAACTTAATCACCACATTACTACCTATGACAGGTTTCTCAATCTGATGAATGATCTCCTGGGAAAGCATGATGTTCTTTGAAATGCTCCTACCTTTAACAAATCTTGACTGATTCAAAGAGATAAGATATGGTAAAATGGGTGATAATCTGAGACACAACAACTTTGAGGTAATTTTTTTAACAAAATTACTTAAACTGATAGTCCTGTATTCTAATAACTTGCTTAGATTGCTAACTTTAGGCAATAAAATCAAACAGGAATAGGTGAAGTACTTTGGCAACCTCTTACCACATAAAGATGCTTGAAACATAGCCAACAAATCCTGGTTGATAATATTCCAGCAAGCTTGAAAGAATCTACCATTTAAACCATCAAGGCTTGTTGCGAAATTTGGACTGAATGAGAAAACAACCTATTTTACTTTATCAAGGTCTGGTATTATCTGTAAGCTGTCATTCTGAACCTGATTCACCATAGCTAGGATATAATTGAGTACCTCATCATCAATGTGTTTATCCTTTCTAGTAAAAATTTATTGGGAATGTCTCTAAGAACATCTGCAATACCATATTCCCCTTGACTCTAATCCCCCTTATCATTCTGTACATTATGAATAAATAACTTTCTCCTTCTTCCTCTCCACAAATCATGAAAATAAGTTGTATTTGCATCTCCTTCTTTGAACCAATGCAACTGTGCTTTTTGTGTAAGCATAGACTCCTCCCATTTCATAAATCTGGTGTTCTCAGTATTCAATCTATGAAGGGGAGTCTATTCTCAGTAGTATTATACCTTAATAATTCCTATTCTGCAATGATAATTCTCTCTTCATGGTCTTTTACATTAGCATGAATGTCCCCAAAAAAGTTTCTAGACCATTTACTAGAGTATTAGATAACCTCTACATCTTAAGATGAAAAAACCATATGATGTTGCCATTAATTGGCCTGTCCCAGCAATTCTGAACAATATCAATAAACTCAGGTTGATTAGCCTAACAACTCAAGAACTTGAAACACTTAACCCCATGATCAGCTTTGGTAGACATCTACATGAGAAGAGGACAGTGATTTGAACCCACAGATGGTAAATGAGTGATAGTGGTAAGGGGCATAATCTTCAAACACTTGTCAGTTACCATGGCCTTGTCTAATCTCTTCCACATTATGTGCCAAGAGTCCCTATTATTGTACCAGGTAAACTTGGGTCCAGTAAAACTAAGATACCTGAACCCACAACCTTCAATATCACCTATGAACTCAAGACTCTTTTTCATGTTGTAAGGAACACCTCCTTTACTTTCTTCAATTGCAGTAATAACATTAAAATCACCTAGAACACACCAGGGGGAGTTATTATAAGCACCAACAAGCTCTAGTAACATATCCCACAGAGGTTTTCTGAGTTGATCACTACACTTAGCATAAACAAAAGTAAACATGTAATTGTGAGGAAACTGAGAATGTTGGAATTCACACGTAATCTATTGCTCATCATCTTCTAATACTTCACAGTTCACATCTTGACGCACCCTAGACCTTACCATTAGGATTACATAATGCCTGGTCCATTGCCAACTGGTTCCTACAATTTAATAACTAAGTATTATTAGTGAAGGGTTCCAGAATAACAATGATAGAAATTTGGTGGATAACTTTGAGTGATTGAATCCTCTCCATGACTCCTTAGGTATTGATACCTTTAGCATTCCAAATGATTATATTAATCATTGGGATGTCTTAGAAATTAAGAGCCTAGTGTTGGCCCTGCCAGAAGTGGCAGGATGTTAAGTGTTGATCTTCTTGCTTTGTCCCTTAATCCGATTCATCCCCCTGGGAGATAATCCTTGTTCTTGAGCCTCTTGGTTTATTTCCTCTTGCAACTCAGCATCATTGTAAGGACTAAATGCTCCAATGAGATGTTCACTCAAGGTATCATCCTCAATTTAAAGGCAAATTGTCCTTATTTACTTCATCCTCAGAATTGATCATAACATACTCATCTACATCATTCTTAGTGCTACTACGAAGTGTGGGATCAGTACTCAAAGTGCACATGTTATTTTCAGTATCATGAGATTCCACATCAGGAGCAGGATTAAGTTGAACTACTAGAGGAGTTATAACCATAGGATTGTAATCATCAACTAAGATAAACTTCTTGCAAACTTTAGTAGAATGATTATCTCTTGTCTCATCAGAAATGACAATGTCAGTCAGAGGAACTTTATCAGTCACCTGAGATTCTATAAGTCTTTTCTTCAATGCATCCCTGCTTTTCTTACTCAACTTATTTTTGCTCTTAGTACCACTTGAACTGGCTAAATACACCATATCTTTGGCCATATCCCCATTCTGAATACTCTAATTAGGATTGGAAGTTTGAACTATATTGGGACTTTTACTTCCCTCTGATTGCTACTTTATAGTGATAGCAGGAGTTTGATTGATCTTATTTCTAGATTGAGATCCCCCCACCCGTAGGATCCCCATTCTGCAGATTAGAAAGTTTCTTCTGGCTTTCCATCCTTCCTCCCATAACTATAGTAGTAGCATCAACAATAATCATAGTATTGGGAGTGGGGAACAACATTACAATTCATAGGGAAAATATTAGGAGATGGGGGTTGATTCTGAGCATCAGAATAAACATATTTCTCAGTAGAAGCCAAGTCTATACCTAGGGTTTTGATGAGTTGTGTTTGAATTGGTGCCACCTCTACCCCATTCTTGTTAGCATGAGTATTTTGGTCATTTTTTCTTTTGCTTGCTTTCTTATTTTGAACTAGCCATTGGTCATTTTTAGGAGTAGCTTTCCCAATACCCTTATTCCTCTCTTCAGATTGAGTTGTTTATTGATTTTCTTTCTTTTGACCTATATTATCAAGAGCTCTACCTTCCTTCATAGGCTTAGTATTATTTTGTTTTTCTTTCCTTCTCTTAGCATCTTCTTCTCTTTTCTTGATCATACAATTCCCAATAATGTGTCCCTGATACCTGCAATGTATACAATAGTAAGAAATGTCTTTATAATGAATTAATTGTCATCTGCCAACTCACATATCTTCCTCATCAAATCCAAGCCACATATGTTGGGGTCTTTCCTTAGTGATGTCCATCTGCACCCTAACTTTGGCCACACTTACCCTGGTCTTCTAGATAGAAGAAGAGTCTTAGTACAGAGCCTTTCCAATAGGAGAAGGTAGTGATGTGAGGACCTCAATATAATAGCAATGTCATGGTAGCTCTGGTAGAGTCACCCATACTTGGACAATCGGTGTTTCTTCTTCTGGTCTGAAAGTGGGGTTCCATAATTATAACATCATCATTTGCCTATTAATGTACATTTTCTTCTTGGTCCAAAGAGTAATATGCTATGCTTCATTATTTAGATCAATGTAGATGTACCTGGAGTTAAAATGGGCAATCTTAAACCCTCCAACAAGCTGAGTCTATACAATGAAGCTTCTTCTGATGAGCACCATTCTTGGCATAGTATTAGTGAACTTCCTAATCAAAGTGAATCTACATTTTTCTACAAGTTTCTCCATAAATTCCTCCTTCTTAAATATAAATGTAGGATTCCCCTGTTTGGTGGTAATCTTGGGAGGAGTCATAGAGATAGGAACCTCATTCCAATCTTGATTCATCCTCAGCTTAATAGCAAAAAACTGAATCACAGTAGGAGGGGATGACTCACTAGGCTATTAATTATTTCTACCAGTTATAGGGATGATCTTGGCCTATCAATGGGAGGTTTATCTTTGACTTGTTGAAGCTTCACTACATCAAAATTTTGAGGAAACTTTCAAAGGCACAGAATTAGGAACATGGCTAGGATGATTTTGTTTAGAACTATCATTTTTCTGATTCTGAACTCCTTCCTTTCTATGTTTACCATTAAATTTTCCATTACCATCTTGAAAATTAGCTTTGGAACCAGAAAACTTACTAGAATTCAAGACCTTGTCATCAGGATCCTTTTTGCCTACCATTTGACTTTGAGCTTCATTTCTTTCAATTGCTTGGCCCATTATTACCTTCTGAAGAACACTTCCCCTAACACTAGGAGAATTTATACCCCTCTTGTCATAAAATTAATGTGGATTCTAGTCATCTGTCAAGCCTTGATCATGATCCTAAACATTTATGACCTCAAGATGGTGCCTATCAGGATCAATTGACTGATTTTACCTTTGCTCAACATTACACTTCTCTTTGTGGGCCAAATTATTAGGTTAAACCCCAATTGTACCTTTTTGAGCCAGTAATTATCCCTTAGATGAATCCTGCAACAGCAAAACCCTAATTTTCAAATAGGATGAATTTGACACATAAACATTTAGATCTTTTGCTACTATAAGATCCCCCATTGTCTCATTATTCAATTAGTATGTGTCTTGAGCCATTAGTTTGGCTAGAGCATCCTTCCCGTCACAGAAAAAGCCCCCCTTATCGTTCCTGTTGGCGAAATTGACCCCAAAATCTCCCTTGGGTGATTCAGCATCATGTGAGTCCTTTAAGTGGTGCAGTGCCACAAAAATCATTTCCAGTAGGTCGAATATGAGAGTGCACCTCAGGCAATTTGGAGGTGATTCCCACGAGATTCCCCTGATCAGTTCTCTGAATTAGTACGATAATAGTGATATAGTAAATGTCACCAGTGGGAGCGGCGTCGATGGTTTCCAGTTGGGTTGCTGCAAGAAGGACCTAAATTTTTAACCAATGATAGATCCTAAGGTGTAAAATCATCTCCATCCCTTGGAACAACTCAAATTTTCCCTGAATTAATAAGGTACATAATTTCTTGAGCCTTTAACAATTTTTCTTCAGAGACTGCTATAGTGATTGCATGACCGCAATGCGAATTTCCTGAATTATGGGCTATATCCATGTGTGTGCTATGTTAGGGAAGATGCACCATGTCAAGGCGCCCCTGGTAGGACTGGTCCGGCGGTCTGTTGTAATCTGCTGGCTCCTCATGCGCCATTACTGTGACGCTGGCAGTGTAGAAGCACTTGAGAAGCATTTTAGAAAGAGAAAGTAGAGTGAGAAAAAAGTTGAAAAATGAGAAGCGATTATGCATGCTTTCAAAAGTTAACATATAGGTGTAATATGGGACATACTTGGGTTTCGTATATCCTAAGGGTGTAATTCTAGTAGCTCAAGTTCGGAGGGTCATTCATGTATGAGGGCAACCACGAATTATAAGTTGTTCCACGGCCGTAACTTGTGCTCGTGGAATGAATAGCAGACTTTGTGGAAAATGGTCGTATGAAGTTTGTAGTATGAATTCACAGCATAGCTCATACACTAACTGATAGGTCATAGGTTGTGTCATGGTTTAAGTTTCATAGAAGCTTCCTGAGGGTCTAAAAAGTTAACAGGACAAGAAACTTTTCAAGACCCATGGACAATACGATGACTCGTAATCAAGATCTCATGGTCTAGTTTGGAATATTTTATGAAGGGGAAATTTTGACCATTTTCTAATATTCTGAGCCTATGCTATATCATTTTCTTTAACATTCTTGATGTGATGGTTCTAGATATTATAGGGGTAAGCTCAGAGCAAAAGATGGAATTAGTGGTCTACAAACTAAAGAGCCTTACTCAACTATGGTTTGCTTAATGGAAGCTAGAGGGAGAATGAGGAGCCTATCTCTTGGGAAGAATTCAAGGTTGACTTCCTCAACTGTTTCTTTCCCATTGAACTAAGGGAAGTAAAGATGACAAAGTTTATGAACCTCAAGAAAGGTTCCATATGAAACTCAACGTCATGCACGTTGAGTTGTCTAGAGGCATAAGCTATCACCTTACCATTTTACATCAAAACACACCCCAAACAAATCCAGGAGGCATCACAATACACAACAAACCCTTCCAACCCTTCCAATAGAGACAAGATAGGAGCGGAGACAAGATTATCCTTCAAGGTTTGGAAACACCTTTCACACTCATCGGTCAATACAAACTAAGCCTTCTTTTGGGTTAACTTAGTCATGGAAGAAGCAATAGAAGAGAACCCATTTACAAATCTCTGATAGTAACCCACTGAGCCCAGGAAACTTCTAATGTCCGATGGAGTCAAAGGTCTAGGCCAATTTCTAATTACCTCTGTCTTCTTAGGATCCACCTTGTTGCCATCACCCAACACCATATAGCCTAGAAAGGCAATTTCTTTCAACCAAAACTCATACTTTTCATATTTGTAATAAAATTTCTCCTCCCTTAAGGTTTCTAACACTACCCTCAAGTAAGCCATATGCTCCTCCTCCGTATAGGAATATATCATAATATCATCAACAAAAACCATGACAAAACAAGTCAAGGTAGGGTTTAAAGATCCTATTTGTAAGATCCATGAAGATAGCTGATGTTCTGTCAAATTACAGCACATTTAATGCCTAAAACAAGGGATTTTGTGAATTCTTAATGCGACTTTTTATAGCTTTTATGTGATTTTGTGTTGTTCTTGTAGAAAAGTTAGGTTGACATGATTTTATACAAAAGTTGCAAAATTTAGTGAAGCTTAGGACACGCAAGTTCACCTACGAGTCGTAACCTAAGCTACGAGTCATAGGATTCTATCGTAGCAAGAAACAAAGACTGAAAATTAGAAATTTGCTAAGTGGAGGTCAACCTTATGAAACACCCCTATGAGTTGTAGGTCTCACTGCGACTCGTATACGTGTACTCATAGTAGGAACCAGAGAGCCCAAACTTTGGATCAACAACTAAAGGCCTAGACTATGAGAGGAGCATACGAGTCATAGCTTGGGCTATGACTCATACCAGTGAGTCATACCAGCTGAGTCTAAGATGCCAAGAACTTGATATGATGCCCCAATTATAACTCGTAGGTCACCATACGAGTAATACCTGCGAGGCATACTAGCTACGAACTGTTTTTTTTTTGTATAATTTTTAGGGTTATTTTCTAAATACTATAAATAGTTTAAGTTAGGGTTTTATTGAGAGAGATTCAAAATTGAGAAGAAAACATCATCTTTGAAGGTACTCCTATAACAATATTAAGGATTTCAGCTTTTATCTTGTCATTTTCTCTTGGAATACCCAATTTTGCGGATTGTGAATCTTGTTTTGTGCTTATTATCAATCTATCAAGCTTTTGGATTGCAATTGGTGGTGTCTTCAAGCTTTATTGCCTTGGGTAAAATTCTCAATCATGCATTATATTTGCACTTTTGTTGGTTTTCCCTTAGCCATGAGTAGCTAAGCACCCACAACTTGGGGTTGTGGGAACCACGGGTAGTTAACTTGAAATGACCTAGGTTCACGGATTTTTACAATTGGGGTTTTGCATGTATTATCTATTTCTCTTAATTATGATTTTTGTCTAGTGATGGCCAACACCAAATCTTTCCTACTATAACGATCCCGACCAAGGTTGTGATGAATAGGAAAAGAGAAATAGATGATAGAATATATTGATGTGTTCTCGTCTAATCAACCAAACCTGACTAAGGGAAGGTTGATTAAGACAATAGGTAACAGTTATTGGCATGCCATGGTTGGCGACCAAGCAACATGATGAAATTTGACATTCACCTTCACAAGAGAGCTGAAAGAACCTAAGTTACCATCCTGCATGTGAATCTCTTATTGTGCTTATGATATCTAGGTTAATCAAGTCAACGAACCATGGGGAACACAATTCACAAGTTGTCCCTAAAATTGACTATTCTTGTATATCGTAGTATAGTGTTTATTTTTCTTTGTTCTTGAATCAAAAATCCCCCCATTTAGAGATTTTAGTTATAGACTCTAGAAACGATTAATAGCAAATTCTCGTAGGAAACCCTGTATTCCCTGTGGATTCGATCCTACCTTTTGGTTAGGTTAATTACTGACAGCGACCTCTTCCTTATTGGAGCGAGAACATCAGGTCAGAAATAATGGCGTCATTGCTAGGGAATATGGCTAGGTTCTAACATGATTTCACTATTAGTTAGTTCTAGTGTTAATTTGTAAACTCTCTTGTATTTTACTTTTGTTTCCTTTTTGTTGTTTGATTTTAATTGCAGGGTGTACTAGGTTGTACGCCTAAAACAAGGAGCTAAGGTAACCTTATAGCTCCGATCAATTTGATGATCCACCGACTAGTTAGAAGAATGGCTCAAGTGAATGAGGATATTGCGGTTGAAGAGGATATGAATATGAATGATGATATGGGAAGAGAGGAGAGTCCACCACCATGGGATCACAGGCCATAATTTAGGGGCTTCAACGAAATTGCCTATGGGTGGAGCCAATATCATTTGAACCCTATGGCCATGGACGTTACTGGTGCTATAGTATTGCCTCCATTACCAGCAGATGCTAAGTTCTCGATGTTGAGTGGATTACTTCAAATGCTCCAAAACCATGGATTATTCACAGGGTTACCTTCATAGGATCCCCACTACCATCTCCATAACGTGATATTTATTTGCAAGAGTGTCTTGGGGACACAAAATCTTTCTCATGATGCCATTGGTTTAAGAAAGTTCCCATTGTCACTGACTGGGAATGCAGCTGTGTGGTTGTCTAAGCTTTCTCTGGGTACTATAACAAGTTGGGTAGAGCTTCAGAGGGTGTTTCTTGAAAGATATTTCCCAAGATCTAAGAAGTTGAAGCTCAAGGATCAAATAAAAAACTTTGAGCAATTATCGGGTGACTCCATTAGCACAACATGGGAACCATTTACCAAATGTTTAAGGATGGTCCCCGAACATAAGATTGTTGATGATGCCTTGGTAGAGATTTTCTATTGGGTACATGATAAGAATAGTCAATCTTGCACCAACACAATCATGGAAGGCATGTTTCTTGACCGACCTTTTCCATTGATAGCTATAAAGATGGAGCAAGTAGTTAAAACCAATAGAGCATAGGGTGTCAATGAGAGCGAGGTGCAATGAAAACTTCTTGTGAGGTAAACACCCACAATGATCATGCAAAGGTCAAAGAAGAGATCATGGAGCAACTTGCTCAACTTCGCCCAAGCATGGACTTGGTTTTGAAGCAAAACGAATCAAGTGTCAAAATAATCACTCACCAACCTCCTAAGGCTCCCATCTATGAAGATCCATCCTTTGATCAAGATTCTTGTTTTGTTTGTAATCAAGTGGTGGGTTTTCAGAATAACCCTCAAGGGTCCACTTCGGACTATTGGAGGCAAATTTCGGGGAATCAAGGTCAGAACTACAGCTGTGAGGGTGCTTATAGAGATAACCAAGGTGGGTACTATGAAAGAGAGAGGATTCCTGACGCCAAATAGGGTAGAAGAGATATTTACTGGAATAGTCCTTATGTGCCACCTCATAACCGTGATGCCGGGTCAAGTAACTCTAGGATCGAAGAGATGTTAAACAGGTTGTTGAAAAGGGCCGACCACTAAGATGAGACTTTAAAGAGAATGAAAGCGGATATATCAAGTATTAACCAAAAGATTGAGTCTCACTTAGTAGAGATTAAGCAACTAGAACAACAATTTGGGCAAGTTTCTTCATAATTGAACCAATACCAAAAGGGAACCTTACCAAGCAATACAATTCAAAATCCAAAAAATGAAGGGCATTGCATGGTAGGTATGACTTGGAGTGGCGAAAGCACTGTTGATCCTCTTACACAAATGATTGGAGATGGAAGCCACAAAAAGAGGGTAAAGAGGAGACTGAGATCCTAGCGCAAACGAGCAACCAAAGAAATATAAAACCTTTCCAAGGCCCCACCACCTTTTACCTAAAGAGAAAAGAGGAAGGTAATTTTGAACAATTCTTGGCAACTCTTAAGATGTTGTCAGTAGACTTCCCTTTAGTTGAGGCTTTTGAGAGGATACCGGGATACACGAAGTGGATGAAAGATCTGGTCAAGAAAAAGTATAAAGTTATCTAAGACCTCTCACAAAATTTTCAACATTGCAGTGCCATCACCACAAAGTTTAGTGCAGAACCGTGAAGATTCAGGTGCATTCACCATACCATGCATAGTTGGGGAACTTACATTTGCTAGAGCATTATATGACTGGGGAGCCAGCATCAATTTGATCCTTTTGCAATATTTAGAAAGCTTGGTTTGGGCAACCTTGTTCCTACAAATATATAGTTGTTAATGACAGACAGAATAGTCAAGAATCCTGTGGGGATACTTTATAATGTATTGGTCAAGGTAGACAAATTTATATTTCTCGTAGATTTTGTTATGCTTGACTGTGAGGTTGATTTTCCAGCTCCTATCATCTTAGAGAGTCCATTCTTGGCTATAGGGAGAGCATTGGTTGATACGGAGAAGAGTTTGCTTACTTTCAGGTTTGGTGAGGAGGCAGTTTGTGTTTCAAGTGGGCTAACCATAGAGAAGGAGTTACGAGTTTCAGGTTGTCTCAATGATTGAAACAAGTGACGATGATGAATTAGAGATTTAGATGAGCTGAGTATTGGAGTTGAACCTTTGACAGCTGTACTAATGAATTTCGATGGTAACAGCATTCCTGATTATGAGGAAACGATGAATGCTCTTGGGGTGTCATTTGGGCCTAGGCGACAGGCCAGGTCAGAGTTATACTTGATCAACAAGGAAACACCACCAACAAAGCCTTTTGTAGAAATCCCACTAGAATTATATTTAACAGCACTCCTAACACATCTAAAATATGCATACTTAGGAGAGAATAGTACATTTCCTTCCATAATTACAGCTGATTTAAACAAAACCGAAACAGAGGCCCTTGTCTCTGTTCTCAAGCAATTCAAAAGGATCAGTGAGTGGACAATTGTAGACATCTTTGGCATATACCCTGGAATATGTACTCATAAGATTCAACTGGTCAAAGATTACAAGCCTAGTATCGAGTATCAAAGATGGTTGAACCCTCCAATATAAGAGGTTGTGCAAAAAGAAATCATCAAATGGTTAGACACAGGAGTAATCTACCTAAACGCAAAGAGTGAATGGGTCAGTCCAGTGCAATGTGTTCCAAAAAAAGGAGTTATCACAGTGGTTGCTAACGCAAAGAATAAGTTCATTCCTATGAGACCGGTAACTAGGTGGAGAGTGTGCATGGATTACATGAAACTCAATGCTTCTACCGAGAAAGATCATTTCCCTTTGCCCTTCATGGATCAAATGCTTGATAGACTAGTCAAAAAGGGATGGTATTGCTTCCTTGATGGATATTTCAGGTATAATCAAATCGTTATTGCTCCTGAGGATCAAGAGAATACAACTTTCACATGCCCATATTGTACCTTTGCATTTAAGAGAATGTCATTTGGATTATGCAATGCTCCATCCACATTTTAAAGTTACATGTCTATTTTCTCGGACATGGTTGAAAGAACTATTGAGGTGTTCATGGATGATTTTAGGATTGTTGGCCAGTCTTTTGAAGAATGCTTGTTACATTTACGTGATATGTTGCAGAGGTGTGTTGAGAGCCATTTGGTGCTGAACTAGTAGAAATGTCAATTTATGGTCAAAGAAGGCATAGTGCTTGGTCATAGAATTTCAGGCAAGAGAATCGAGGTGGATAAAGAAAAAATTAAGGTTATCGAGAAACTACCACCAATAATTTCGGTGAAAGGTATCAGGAGCTTTCTAGCCATGCAGGATTCTACCGTCGCTTCATAAAGGACTTCTCCAAGATATCAAAGCCCTTGTGCAAATTGTTAGAGGAAGATGTCAAATTTGTATTTGCTGATGCATGCATGCAAGCCTTCGAAGAGTTAAAAAGAAGACTGACTTCGGCACCCATTATTGTGGCTCCACATTGGTTGCAAGCATTTGAGCTAATTTGTGATGCAAGTGAGGTTGCTCTTGGAGTGGTGTTGGGGCTCTAGTAAAGCACTAAATATGGCCCAGAAAAATTATACAGTCACCGAACAAGAATTGCTTGCCTTAGTCTTTGCCTTTGAAAAATTTTGTTCCTACTTGTTGGGAGCTAATGTGATTGTACATGCAAACCATGCAGCGCTCAAATATCTGATGGCTAAAAAAGATGCCAAACTAAGACTGATCAGATCGCTACTCTTCTTGCAAGAAGTCAATTTTAATGCTATCAACAAAAAGGAGTCAAAAAATAAAGTAGCCGATCACATTTCTAGATTGGAAGATGAAGCTATAATAAGGTTTGATGATGGACTTGACATCAATGATTCATTTCCCGATGAGAGAATTTTGGCAGCCTCACATGATCTTATACCCTGGTTTGCTGACAATGTCAACTACTTGGTGAGTGATATAGTGCCTCCTGATCTTAACACCTATCAACGTCGGAAGTTCATGCACAATGTAAAGAAGTTCTTTTGGGATGATCCATATCTATTTCACATTTGTACAGATGGGATCATCGGTAGATGTGTGCCAGAAGTGGAAATGATGGGTAGTCTTGAAGCATGCCACTCTTCATTGGTAGGTGGTCATCATAGTGGAGCTCGAACTGCTTACACGGTGTTATAGTGTGGCTACTATTGGTCATCTATACATCAAGATGCCCATGATTATGTCAAGTAGTTTGAGAGGTGTCAAGGAGAGGGCAGGGTCTCACGAAGGCACGAACTTCCTCTAAATCCTATTTTGGTGATAGAACTATTTGATGTTTGGGGCATTGACTTTATGGGACCCTTTGTTAGATCTTATGGTAAAATTTATATTCTGGTTGCAGTTGATTATATTTCTAAATAGGTAGAGGTCATATCTCTACCTAGCAATAAAGGTAAAAGTGTTACCGGGTTTCTTCGAAGAAACATTTTCTCCAAGTTCGGTACACCTAGGGCAATTATCAATGATGGAGCTTCTCATTTTTGCAGCCGACTATTCAAAGCTCTCCTCAAAAGATATGTTGTAAAGCACTGAGTTGCAACCCCATACCATCCCCAAACAAGTGGAAGTATCAAATAGAGAAATCAAGCAAATCCTATCCAAAATGGTGAATGTAAATCATATTGACTAGTCAAGAAAGTTGGATGATGTTTTATGGGCCTACCGCACAACTTTCAAAACCCCAATCGGAATGTCCCCTTATCTATTGGTATTTGGGAAAGCTTGTCACCTGCTAGTTGAACTTGAGCACAATGTACTATGGGCTTTAAAGAAGCTAAATCTAGTCTGGAATGAAGTAGAAACATCTAGATTGATGCAACTGAGTGACCTCGATTAGTTTAGGTTGCGAGCATATGAGAGCTATGTATTGTACAAGCAAAGGATGAAAGTTCAGCATGATCGCAAAATTGAGAACTGCTAATTTGCTCTAGGAGATATATGTTGCTTTATAACTCTAGGTTGAAGTAGTTTCCAGGAAAACTCAGATCCAAGTGGATGGGACCTTTCAAGGTGATACGCATTCTTAGTTATGGAGCCATCGAGTTAGAAAGCAGGGATGGTAAAAGTTTCAAGGTGAACATCGAGAGGGTCAAATTGTACATAGGTGACATGGAAGAAATCAAGATAGTGGGAAGACTGGGACCTTGAAGAGGCATGAACACAAAATCTTCCTATTATGCCACGATAACAAATCAGGCGCTTCCTGGGAGGCAACCTAAGGTATGCCCCTTGTACCTCTTCTATGTGTCTTTACGTTGAGGTAAAGTATGCTATTTTGGTGGGGTGTGGGAAGTTACAGATTAAGGTGAAGTCTGAGTAGCCTCGAGTCCATAACTTCCCCTATTTTTTATCCCAAGGTTTTCTTACCATGATTCCTTTTCCTTGTGGATGTTTAATTTCCTGTTAAACTGTTATGTTTAGGTAGCGTAGATAATGTGTAAATTCATAGTAGTGTTATCTATTGGCATATACATAGTCTTTAAATGCTTTTTTAAGGATTTGAAAATATGGGTTCCCTCAAAAGTTTGGAGCTTGTGATTATTGATGCATTTATGTATTTTGATGATCTAATGATGTTTGTTCTGATAATACAAAGGTTGAGGGTGGCTAAAAGCCTAAGTTAAGGGTGGCTACAAATTATGGTCTTGGTTTGGGGAATAGATATTGTGTACTTCACCTTAGGTTAGAAGCCTAAGTAGAGGGTGGCCCTTATTGTGCTAAAATAATAATAATGAGGTGGTTAATTGGTAAATAAAGAAAGAAATGGAGAATCACAATCCGAGTGAAGAAAAGAAAAGTGCCTTAAGTTAAGAAGAAGTAGCATGAATTGAGTTTAGAAATAAGGCACTGCTGAAAATAGAAAGAAAGCACTTGAGAAAAGTTTGAAATAGGAAAATAAGGATGGATTTAATGAAAAGGTTGGATTATAAAAAAAGTGTTGATAAACATGGTTCAAGGATACCTTTTAGTCACTACTTGCCTAAAATGTCATACCAAAGCCCCCTGAACCTATGTTACAAGACCATAAGTCCTAAAATGATCCAAATCCACTTTGTCACCAAGCTAGAAGATGAGTATAAAGGAAATCCTATGGTGTTAGTCATTGTGCATGAATTTCTATTTTGGAAGCGAGAATGCTTTCCTAGTCCCTGAATTCTAAATGCTTCTTGAGTGGGTAAGAGTGACTTCTTTTCTATGAGAGCATTTGCACTACTTGATTAGCATATGGTTACACTAGTGATTTGGATGGTTGATGCTCCTTACCTTATCGTAGTTAGGTTGCCAGATTCATCATCATGTTTTTGTTGTGCTTAGTAGCTTTATAATCTGGTTTTGAAAATGATAGTTGGGTACCTGGATTAGAGTGAAAAATGTATATGCCATTGATATAGTTGCTATGTATTTCTCATTGTCTGCGTAGATTGAGTCGTCACTTGAGGACAAGGAACAATTCTAAGTTAAGGATATTAATGTGTTGTCAAAATACAATACATTTGATGCCTAAAACAAGGGATTCTGTGAGTTTTCAATGCGACATTTTGTGGTTTTTATGTGTTTTTGTGTTGTCCTTGCAGAAAAGTTAGGTTGGCGTGATTTTGAAAAAAATTGCAGATTTCATTGAAGCATAGGACATACAAGTTCACCAATGGGTTGTAACCTAAGCTACGAGTCATATGGTGCTATCGTAGCAAGAAACAAAGACCAGAAATTAGAAATATGCTAAGTGGAGGTCAACCCTATGAGGCCACCCTACAGGTCGTAGGTCTCACTACAACTCGTATAGGTTTACTCGTAGCAGGAATCATAGAGCCCGAACTTTGGATCAACAGCTGAAGCCTTAAACTATGAGAGGAGCATACGAGTTGTAGCTATACCAGTGGGTCATACCAGTTGAGTCCAACATGCCAAGAACCTGATACGAGACCCCGACTACGACTCATAGGTCACCCTATGTATCGTACCTGCGAAGCGTACTAGCTGCCAGCTATCTTTTTGGTATAATTTTTTAGGGTTGTTTTATAAATACTATAAATAATTTAAGTTAGGGTTTAGAGAGAGATTCAAAATTGAGAAGAAAACATCATCTTTGAAGATACTCTCAAGAAAACTTTTACGGTTTTAGTTATCTTATCACTTTCTCTTGGAAAACCCAATTTTGGGGATTGCAAATCTTGCTTTGTGCTTATTATCAATCTATCAAGCTTTTGATTTGCAATTGGTAGTGTCGCAACTCTTCATTTCCTTGGGTAAAATTCTCAATCATGTCTTATATTTGCATTTTTGTTGATTTTGCTTTAGCCATGAGTAGCTAAGCACCCACAACTTGGGATTGTGAGAACTATGGATAGTTGACTTGAAATGATCTAGGTTCAGGCATTTCTATGATTGGGGTTTTGCATGTATTTTCTATTTCTCTTTGTTATGATTGTTGTTTGGTGGTGGCCAACACCAAATCCTTCCTATTATCATGATCCCGACCAAGGTAGTGACGAATAGGAACAAAGAAATAGATGACAAAATTTGATTGATGTGTTCTCATCTAATCAACCAAACCTGATCAAGGGCGGGTTAATTGGGATAGTAGGTAACAGTAGTTGGCACGCCATGGTTGCCGACCAAGCACCATGGTTGCCGACCAAGCGCCATGGTGAAATTCAATCTTCTCCTTCACAAAAGGGCTGGAAAAATCTAAGTTACCATCTTGCATGTGAATCTGTAATTGTAGTTTGTGATAATTAATCGAGTCAATGGACCATAGGGAGCACAACTCCTAAGTTGTCCCTAAAGTTGAGTGTTCTCCTGCATCATAGTATAGTGTTTATTTTACATTATTCTTGAATCACAAATCCCCCAACACCACCACCATTTAGAGATTTTAGTTATAGACTCTAGAAATGATTGATACCAAATTCTCATAGTCAAACCAAGTATTCCTTTTGGATTAGATCCTACCTTTTAGTTAGGTTAATTGTTGACAGCGATCGCTTTCTTATTGGAGCGAGAACATCAGGTCAATAGCCGATGCATTAGTTAAACCGAAGGACATAACCACAAACTCATAGTGCCCATACTTAGTTTGGAAGGCCATCTTGGGAATGTCACACTCAATCACTTTCACGTAGTGATACCCGGACCAAAGATCAATCTTAGAGAAGTGACTAGCCCCTTGAAGTTGATCAAAGAGATCATCAACCCTTGATAAAGGATACTTATTCTTTATGTTAACTCTATTAAGTTGCCAGTAGTCAATGAACATTCTAAGAGAGCCATCCTTCTTCTTCACAAATAACGCCGGTGCACCCCAAGGTGATTGTAGGCCTAATAAAATCCTTCTCCAACAAATCCTTTAATTACTCTTTCAACTCCTTCAACTCTGCCAGGGCTATATGGTAAGGAGGAATAGAAATAGGTTGAGTATCGGGAAGGATGTCTATACGTAAATATATTTCCCTTTCGAGAGGGACACCAGGAAGATCACTAGGAAAGACATCATGGAACTCATTTACCACCGAAACTAACTCTATAGGAAGGACTTTGGACTCAACATCCCTAACCCTTACAGGGTGATAGAGACACCTCTTTGAGATCAACTTTTGGGCTTTAATGCAAGAGATTAACCTACCCTTGACCATCACATCATTAATGTCACACTCAAGGATGGGTTCATTTGGGAATAGGAATTTGACCCTACGGGTTCTATAATCAATAGAGGCATACTATGCCTGCAACCAATCCCTCCCAAAAATGACATTAAAATCCACCATATCCAACTCAACAAGATCACAAGGAAATATTTTATGTAAAATACAATGAGACAATTTCTATAGATCTTTCTAGCCACAATAGATGCACCAATGGGAGTAGACATCTCATAAGACTCACACAACAATTTGGGTTCAACATGAAACTTTTTGGCAACAAAAGGAGGAACAAAATAAAGAGTGGTACCCAGGTCTATCAATGCATACATATCAAAATCAAATACTTTTAACATACCAGTAACGACATCGCACACCTCATTAACCCTTTGCCTCCCTTTTAGTGCATAGAACCAATTGTGTTTTGTGGAAACATCTTGTTGGTCTCCTCTCCCCAAAGAAACCGCATAGCACCCCGGCCTTGTGGACGAACATCCTTACCCTTGTTATGATTTCGTGGACAATCAATCATCTTGTGGCCTACTTCCCCATACCCAAAACAAGCATTGGTATCCCTCAAGCATGGGCCACCATCACCCCACAACACTTTGGACACATAGCATTAGGCACCACACGACCATCACCTTAGGCCCTTGGGAAGTCATTGACAAACCTCCTATTAGGAACATGAGAAGACCCTTGGCCTTGGTGGAACCGGCCACCCTTGGAACTTTGGATCTTACCATCAAAGTAGGCCCTCTTGGCCTCATAACCCCTTCTCTTCCTGTATTTCTCCCCTTCCAATTGTTCGGCATAAGTAATCAAGCAGGAAAAATACATGTCACTAATCAGCATAGCGGCCCAGTATTGCTCATTCACCAAATTGAATACACACATCATGAACTTGTTTATTCTAGACCTCAGGTGGCAACCAAGGGTGGAGTATATTTTAAGAGTTGGTTGAACTTGAGGGCATACTCTCTCATACTTATAGATCCTTACTTCAAATTCATGAACTCCATCATTTTGGCCTCCCTAATCTCAAGAGGAAAGAACCAATTGAGGAAAGTCACCTTAAACCCCTCCCATAGAACTATATTGTTGTTCCCCTTCTTATCCTTTCATTGAGTGTTCCATATTTAGGCCACCCCCTTGAGTTGGTAGGCCGCCAACTCTGCCTTCTATTCCGGCCTCACACCTATGATAGCCAACACTTTGTATACCTCATCAATAAACTCTTGAGGGTCCTCATCCACCTTAGACCCATTGAACTCCGGTGGGTTCATCCTTATAAAATCTCTCACCCGAGATGCCGAAGTAGGAGCATGAGGGGATTGAGCCCTTTGATTTGCTTGATTAGCCACAACTTGAGCTAGCAAGGTGAGAGCATCCCAGAGCTCTCCATGAGCCAGTTGTTCCTTGGCTGTGGGGGCTCTTCTTCCTCCTATGTTAGCTATGATCTAGCATAGCAAAGAACTTTCATTAGAGGGTGTGCCTTACCTAACATCTATAGCACGACATAGAGTAAGAAGAAGGGAAACATTTCCTAAAACTTCTCATAGCCTCCTACTCATAGTTGTGGTGCATAGCCTCCTACTCCTACTCCTTCACACTCATAGATCCTTGCTTCAAATTCATGAACTCCATCATATTGGCCTCCCTGAGTTCAAGAGGAAAGAATCAGTTGAGGAAAGCCATCTTAAATTCCTCCTATAGTACCACATTGTTATTCCCCTTCTCCTCTTTCCATTGAGTATAACATATTTGGGCCATGCCTTTGAGTTGGTAAGCGGCCAACTCCTTCTTCTCCTTATACCTAACACCCATGATATCCAACACTTTGTACACCACATCAATAATTTCTTGAGGGTACTCATCCACTTTAGATCCACTCAAATCCGGTGGGTTCATCCGAATAAAGTCCCTTACCCGAGATGCCAGAGTAGGAGCATGAGGGGCTTGGGATCCTTGATTAGCTTGATTAGCTACAACTTGACCTAGCAAGGTGAGAGCATCCCGAAGCTTTCTATGAGCTAATTATTCCTCAATTGTGCGAGCTCTCCAATGCGCGTTCACCCAAAGAGATCTAAATTAAAGGCAAATGTGGTAGTTGGAAATTCTTAAAGATTATGAAATAAGTGTGCATTTTTATCAATGTCACGACCCAAGCCTAGGTCCTAGACATGACATGGCGAATAGGGAACCTAAAGTGAACCCAAACAAGTCTGTTAACATATCATTACACATCCTTGGTCGCAGAAGCATTTGAACAAAAACAAAGAGCATAAAAATAAGGATAAGGGACAAAGGGAGTCTTTCACAGCTTAAAATGTATAAGAGTCAAGAGAGTCCAGGCTCATAGCATCATTGCATAATTTGTCCAACAACACCTATAAACTTAGAATTGAGTGGGGGCAAAGACAACTTCCCCGAGCTCACCCTCATAGTGAAAGCATATAATAAGATAAAAGAGAGTCTTTGCATAACATTAGTTCAAAAGATATCATCCTAGGAGTTGACGACTCACCAAACTTGGTTTGAGAAGATAGTCCTAGCCACGTGGAGGAAGGTGATCAAGTAAGGCCCCAGATCCTACATAGTAATATCATATAGGCATAGAGTATGAATTATACATTTGAATATACTAAGTATGTAGGATGCAATGCAAAAAGAGATAGGCATCATAAGCAAAATGCAATATAGTAAGTAATGGATAGCATAACAATAATATAATATGTATGAATGATGCTTGAAGTAAAACATGCTTATATAGAACATATTACATGTGAAGTAAGAGACCATCATCATAGACCAAGTAAACTTACTTGGAATCTAAGGTAGACCACCCCATAGAAGTGATTGAGGAATCAATCCCTTAATTGGTTGATGGACATGACCACCCTCAATTGAAAGTGATTGAGGTATCAACCCCTTAATTAGTTGATGGCTTATGACCCCCATACGAGGCAATTGAGGTATCCACTCCTCAATTGATTAACAGACATGACCACCCTCTGTCGCAAGTGATTAAGGTATCAACCCCTTAATTGGTTGATGGCTTACCACCCTCATCCAAGGTGACTGAAGTATCAACCCCTCAATTGGTTATGGTCAACTCATAATACAATAGATTTAAATCTTAAACTCAACACATATATACCATTCTTTCATCATCATAAAGTCACTTTACTCATATGTCCAGCAATAGTCCTAACTAAAGATACACTAACTGGACATTTTATCAAACATTTGGCATGTGTAAAACAAACAAGAAAAATCAATGTAAAACCACCCACCAATACTTGGTAGTACCCTCATGCAATATACATCAAAATTCTTCATCATATCTCAAGATAGATCAAAGATTCATAGCCCAAACTATGATTAAACAAACATACTTTTATGAAACCCTAATATAGTTCATAGTTAAAAATCAACTTAGAAACTTGAGGTTTATGTGAAAAGGAAGCTTGGGCACCATAGGTGAAAGGACCCAACGGTTGAAGCCCACATACCTTCGCTTTGGAGAATTCATTGATGAAGATTGGAATGGAGACTTGAAGCTTGAATGAATTGCTTAAGATCTGGAATGAGTTTTGGCGCTTGAATTTTGAGTGAAATACTTGCCTAAGTGTTTGAGAGAGTATTGGGGAATGTATTGTATGATATGAAGGTGAAATATGGCTAAGTATAGGTATTTTAATGCATGGGAAGACTCAGTCCCGAGACCCTAATTCCTTGGATCAAGATTAGAAAATTGGCAACAAAATACACTGCTCCGCGACAGGTCCACGTCGCTGAGCAGTCGCGGACAACTACTAGAATTGCAAAATTGGTGAGATTCATTTTTCGCTCTGTGTCCTCTAAAATTCAGGTTATACCCATTTTTCACTCAATTTTCCCCCTAAACAAGAATATGACGTCGGATTTTCGATATTACGCATGAATTTTGAGATATATGGAAATTACAAATTTGGGCACTTTTGGGGCACATTTTTGGGCACATTTTGGGGTTGTTTTAATCTAGGGAAGGCTAATGTTATGGACAATTCTCTAAGTAGGGTGTCCACGGAGAGTAAGGCTCATACTGATGAAGAAAAAAAGGGATTGGCAAGAGAAGTTCACCGGTTGGCTAAATTTATGGTTAACTTGGATGAGTCCATAAATGGAGGTGTTATGGTTGCAGATGGTTCCAAGTCTTATTTGATGAAAGAAGTCCAATCCAAATAAGACCTTGATCCTGTTTTGGTGGAATTAAAGGCTTTGGTGAAAGATGGCAAGGTAGAGATTTTCTTCCAAGGGGAAGATGGTGTTCTTAGATATCAAGGTAGATTGTGTGTATCAAATGTTGATAGGTTGAGGGACTTGATTTTGAAAGATGCACATAGTTCATCCTATTCTATTCACCCCGGTTTTACTAAGATATATAGGGATTTGTGGGAAGTGTATTGGTGAGGTCATACGAAAAGAGATATTGCCAAGTTTGTAGCCGGTTGTCACAATCGCTAACAAGTCAAAGAGGAACATCAATGGTCGGGTGGCCTAGCACAAGATATAGAGTTTCCTACTTGAAAGTTGGAAGATATCAACATTTACTTTGTAATTGGCCTGCCTAAGACTCAAAGGCATTTTGATTCTATTTGGGTTATTATTGGTAGAATGATGGAGTCGACTCACTTTTTACTTGTTAAAATGACTTGTAGTGCTGAAGATTATACTAAGTTGTACATTTACGAGTTAGTCAAGTTGCATGGGGTTCCATTCACTATTATTTTAGATCGTGATGCCCAGTTTACTTCACACTTTTAGAGATCTTTCCAAAGAGCTTTGGGTAGTAAAGTTAATCTTAACATGGCCTTTTATCCACATATGGATTATCAAGAAGAAAGGACCATTTAAACTGTTGAGGATATGGTTAGCGCTTGTGTCTAGAGTTTAAAGGTAGTTGGAATAAACATATTCCACTTATTGAGTTTGCTTACAACAATAGCTATCACACTAACATCAAAATGGCTCCCTTTGAAGCCCTATAAAGTAGACATTGTAAATCCCCAGTTTGGTGGTTTGAAATAGTGGAAATGGCTTTGCTAGTTTTGGATTTGGTTATGGAAGCTTTAGAAAAGGTGTAGGCAATAAGGAAAGATTGAAGATGACTAAAAGTTGGGAAAATTCCTATGCCTACACTAGGAGGAGAAACCCTGAAATTAAAATTAATGATTGGGTGTACTTGAAGGCTTCCCCAATGAAGGATGTAGTTCATTTTGGCAAGAAGGAGAAGTTAAGCCCTACGTATGTAAGGCCTTACCGGATCTTAAAATGTGTTGGTAAAGTTGCATACAAATTAGAGTTGCCCATGGAGATGAATATGGTTCATTCAGTATTATATGTCTCCATGTTGAGAAAGTATGTTGGAAACCCCAGATCCATTGTGCCCTTAGAGATGGTGAATGTTGAAGAGAATTCGACTTATGATGAAGTTTAGATGGAAATAGACAAGTGAAGAGGTTGAGAAATAAGGATATAGCATCCATCAAAGTCTTTTGGAGGAACCATAAAGTCAAAAGCGCCACTTGGAAGCTGAAGCAGACATGAAGAAGTGATACTCCTACCTCTTTCATTCTAATCAAACTTGAGGTAATACGATTCTCCTACTTGAGAACCTTTCGTTCCTTGCATATCATTTTCATCTCATTCAAGCATGATTATGTGATATTGAGATTAAATTGTAAATGATACATAAAGAATATTTGAAAATTTTCATCATGTACATGTGGATATTTTTATATGATGCATGTATTCTATTCCTTAGGGCTTACGATTAGCATATTTGGGGATGAATATTCTCAAGGGGGAGATAAAAGTGCCTAAGAAATAAAGTCTAGAAAAATTTTCTAAGTGTAAGTGGTTTCACAAAGGGGTATACGACCCGTGAAATGGAATATGGGTCGTACCTGTGTTTTGTGGGTCGTAAGTGTGCAATTTCAGTAGCTCAAGTTTGGAGGGTCATCAGTGCATAAGGGAAAACACGGATCGTAAGTTGTTCCATGAACTATAACTTGTGCTTGTAGAATGGAGCGCATACATAGTAGCAACATGGCCTTGTGAAGTTTAGAGTATGATTTGACAGCATGGTCAGCTCGTTGATTGATAGACTGGTCATAGGTTATGTTAAGGTTTGAGTTTCATAGAAGGTTCCCAAGGATCCAAAAACAGAAATCAGACCCCTTTTCACGGCCCCTAGACAGTACCACGACCCGTAATTGGGATCTCGTGGTCAGGTCCGATAGTTTCTAAGAAAGGGTAATTTTGACATTTTTGAATATTCTAAGTCTATGCTATGTTTTTAACCCCCAAATAAGTCCTTTTCATCCCTATACAACCCTAAACTACACCATTATCCTTCATCAAAAATATACTAAGTCCTAAACTCCTCCCAAATGCCCCCAAGATTCCTGAAGACTCGTAGAAAGTGCAAGACAGGGTTTTGGATTCTCTTCATCCTCCAGCAAGATTTCCATCTCCAATCACACGAAGGTATGTGGATTTTAATACGTTTTGACCTTTTCTCCACAAAGCTCAACCAACACTCTTCGCAACTATTTTCAAGTTATGGGTTACTTATGGTAGTTGTATGAACTCTTTTATATGTGGATATTATGAAGTAATTTATGGTATTTTACTTTTTTACATTATTGTGATAGAGTAGGGCAGGCAATGGGGCTGGTGCAAGGTGGGTTGGGCTCAACCCGCGAATTATTTAAACCACCCTGTCGTACCTCACATGATAACTTTTTTCATTTTCAACCTGCTCCACCCCGCATAAACTCACTCAACTTAAAGTTTTAAGTTCTTTTAATTTTTTATTAAATTTAATAGGAAAAATAAAAATTAATATTTTATTCAAAAAATTCGCTAGTTGATATCTCAAAAACTAAATATTTTTTGTTGGCATCTCAACAATTGTTTCTTAATCGTTAATTAAAATTTCTAATTAAAACTAAAAGTTTACCGACCATGTCTAGTTTAAAACTTTAGAAAAAATAAAATTAAAGTCAATGTTTAATATAAAAAGTTTATATCTTTAATTTTTACTAATTACAAAGAATTAATTTTCTTCAAATTTCTAGTTCATTTTTTAAACCCGCAATCCGCCCTGCACCCGCCCAGCTTCACATAACTTTAAACCTGCCCACACTGCATCCTCTAAACCTGCTCGGTACCCTCCCTGCCCCGCTACCCCCTGCCCACTGCCATCCTTAGTTAGGATATGCCAAGTGAAATATTTGATTTACATAAGGGTTAAATGATGCCCAAACCAAGTTTTACTTTTTTGTGGTGGGATACTTTGAATAATTCTCAAATGACTCTATTTTACTTCTTCCATGTTATGTACTCTCAAGGTTACATGATTCTAAGCATATGTGCATACACCTACCATATTTTAATCAAGTTATGAGTCAAGCCTCTTATATTGATGAAAGTCTTATGGCAAGATATGTAAATTATGAATGGTTTGAATCTCGAAGAGGTATTATGCATGCTATGAGCTATGAGAATATTATAAAAGTTATGAATGATATGAATCCCTATCTTTGATACTATGAAGCTTTGGTTTTGATGAGCTACTCTATGATAATATTGTGAAATTATGAGGCTTTTTATACTATGACTATGAATATGAATTGAGTATTCCTCGGGATTGTGACCTAACACCGTGAGGACCTTGGTAGATAACCATTGCCCCTTAACTATATTGCCACTATAGGTTTTGTCATAACCTAGACCTAGGTTCTAGGAGTAACATGATGAATAGGAACTCGAGAGTCCCAAAACAAGTGTCAAAGTATCCGCATTCATATCATCGGTTTGGAAGTACATAGTCATGTAGTGAACACATAGTTCGAAGGGATGAGAAAATATGACTCACTATTTGGGGAAGTCATAGGGATAGGGATTTGCATTGATTAGCATAACATATACCACAGAAACAAAGGAACGGTTAAGTATGACTCACTATATGGGGGTAGAATAGGATTTAGGACGTTCCACATTTGCACATCATATCATAAACAAATCATCAAAGTATCAACATCAAATAGATAGCCATAATCAGAATCCCCAAATAGAAATTATAGCATATATTCATCCAAGAGTCTACATGTTGTCCAACAATGCCTCTAAGTCATAGAACAAGATGGGCGTTAAGATATATCCCAGGCTCAACCTCAAAACAATATAACATAAGTGGAATCAACATAATTGCTAGATGGATGATGGCTTGTCCTTGGATGATAGGAATCACCACAAAAATTTTTATGAATCCAAACTAGTCGTCAAAAGGTGGATGAATATAATCTCCAATCCCTACATGGTTTGCTCATGTAGCCAAAAGTATGCATTAGTACATTTGAATGTACTAAGTATGTGGGCATGCAATTCATATGAACACATCAAACTATATTCAACGTTAGATGGCAATGACACATATATAGAAAGAAGTATATAAGTAGTGAAAAATAATATAACAATATGACATTAAATCCATGATGCATTCAATGCCATAATATTTCAGCATAGAAGGGATGAGACCTAAACTGACATATAAGACCAAGTGAGCTATGACTTGGACTCTGATGTATTCCCCATACTAGATAAAAGGTGATCTACTTGCCAAAGGTAGAGCACACTGCTCCTTATAGGCCTCCCATTTCGGAAAAGTAACCTTCCTTACAAGCCTCCCATTTCAAATAGGATTTTCATATCATATCAAAGTTGTAACCACACCTTATGGGCCTACCATTCTGGTAAGGGTTAGTATAAACAAATACCTATGGTGGCACATATTAATGGGACTTGGCTACTTGACCCTTGCAAATAGCCCACCTTCCACAAGTCCACTCGGTGCTTAGTCATCATCCCATAAGAATACATGTACGTATACATTCTTTTCAAAAGAGGCACAAGTCATTTCAAATCATTTCAATGCATACTTAGGCTTATATGCCAAACATTCTTCATAATCATACATACTTGGGCTAAAAAGACAAATCATACTTCAAATCAAACCTTTATGTATAGGAATAGCTCATTCACATATATCAAAGTGGTGTAAATACTAGGAGTTGCTCAAAGATCCATATAATAGACATTTATGTGACCACATTCTTGTCATAACCATATTTTCATCAAAATAATATTCATAAACAACAATATAATATAAAATACAAGTAAATCCATAAGTAAATCCACATTTAAATCACAATTTTGATTACCCATGCTTAAATAAAACTTTAAAGGAACAATACATATTCAAATCTTCATAGTGTTCATGCAATTCAACATACTAGGGCTTAAATCACTTTAGAAACAATAATTACACATAGCTCATATCTCAATTGAATCAAATAAATCATAAACTAAAAGATCCATGCTTAAAGCAAGCTCAATTTCATTAATCAAGTGTAAAAGCCGTGAAGTGGTTTCGTGGAAAATTCCAGTCAGGGAATGATTTTATAAATATAAATCTATGAACATGCAAATGGGTCTTGGAATGATTTACGAGTCATACAATATGGTTCGTGCCCTAAGGATTAGAGACTAGGACTTTCTGAAGATTCATCAAATGAAACACACCTACGGGTCATAAACCACTTTATGGGTCATAGAAGGGGTGTCTTAGAGTTGAAGCCTAATTTTCTAGAAACAATTTAAGAGACCCTGATTACGGGCTATGGAATACAATACGGCCCGTAAATTTGTTCGTGAGGTGTGCTGACCCAATTATCCTATTGTGTATAGGACTTGTATTTTAAATATTATAAATAGGTTTTTTAGGTTATTTTTCTTAAGTTTAGACATAGTACACAAATAACATGAGAATTAGAGAGAGAAAATAGTGAGATAACATAGAAGATTTTTCAGAATACTTGTACTTTATTTTCATCTTTAATCTTGTGATTCTCTCTAAAGTTGAATTGGGTTGTTCTTAATTCGATTATGTAAGTGCTCTATTATGTTATTTCAATTCATAAGTTTTGCATCTATACAAATCATGAATAACTAAATCCACAACTAAGATTGTGAGAACCATGAAGAACTAATAAGGTAAAACCAGATAATTCATAATTCTTGGAAAGTGTTCATGCATGTATTAATTAATTTTCTTCATTTTGCATGTTTTCTAGTGGTGGCAAACATTAGAACCCACCTAGTGTTACTGACTGGACCAAGGTAGTAATGAATGGGAAAAGAGATTAATTGACAGGACTTGATTGATGTGTTATTGTCTAATCAACCGAACTGGGTCAAGGGAAGATTGTATTGGGACTAATAGGCAAGGCTATTAATGCACACTACGGAGATGGACGAAGTCATATAACGAAATTCACCTCTCTCCTGGATCAAAGGGTTTGGTGATCTTGACTTATCATCTTGCATGCTACACACTACAAAAGAATTAGGTTATCCGGTGATACTAAGTTAGGGAATCATGGGGAATACAATACCCTTGTTTTTCTCCATATTAATTTCACTCCTATGTTAGGTAGGTTTATTTTTCCATTGATTATTGCAAACCCCCCCCCCCCAATCGGGAAGCAAGTCACTTAATTACTCAGATTGCGATAATTGAATTATCTTGAGTCTACATATTCCCTTAGCTTTGACCCTAACCTTGGTTAGGTTCTATTTCTTAACAACGACCACTTTATCCTCAAAAAGATGCATGGTATAACTTGGGCATAATCAAGATTTTGGCATCTTTAATGATGAATATGTCTTTACTTCATGAATTCATAGTGATTTAGGCATTAATCCTTATTTCTCACATTTTACATTTTTTGTTGTTTTTATTTTCTTTGCAGGTAGTAAATATAGTGTATGCCCAATACGCGTAGTTAAGGCAGACCCCTGACTCTATTTGATCTAGAAATCCATAGAACGTTGAGAAGAATGGTTTAAGATAATGCTAACAATGTAGCTAATGCAGCTCTGAACAGGAACGAGAATGAGAATGTTGATCATGAGAACCAACCTCCTCTTGAGGACATTGCTCCATAGCCATAGAATTTTACTATCAATGTTTATCAGTGGAATCAATACAAGCTAAATTCTATGGCTGTGAAGGTAACTGGAGCTATGGTGTTGACACCACTACCGGTTGACACAAAGTTCATAGTGTCGAGTGGGTTGCTTCAGATGCTGCAAAACTATGGGCGGTTTGTGGTCTTAACATCGAAGGATCCTCATAGCCATCTACATAATGTTGCATTCGTCTGTAAGAGTGTGATAGGAACACAGAATCTGTCTATAGATGTTGTGGACATTATGTCTTCCTTTGTCTCTTATAGGCAATGCAGTAGTATGACTATCTGAGATCACTAGCTGGGTTGCATTGTAGAAAGCCTTTTTAGAGAGTCACTTCCTTAGATCGAAGAAGCTCAAGTTGAATGACTAGATCAATAACTTTGAGCAACTTCTTAGTGATTCGATCAGTACTACTTAGGAGCAATTCACCAAATGCTTGTGAAGTATCCCAGACCATAAGATAGTTGATGATGCCTTGGTAGAGATCTTCTACCATGCCATAGAATGAGAATGTTGATCATGAGAACCAACCTCCTCTTGAGGACATTGCTCCATAGCCATAGAATTTTACTATCAATGTTTATCAGTGGAATCAATACAAGCTAAATTCTATGGCTGTGAAGGTAACTGGAGCTATGGTGTTGACACCACTACCGGTTGACACAAAGTTCATAGTGTCGAGTGGGTTGCTTCAGATGCTGCAAAACTATGGGCGGTTTGTGGTCTTAACATCGAAGGATCCTCATAGCCATCTACATAATGTTGCATTCGTCTGTAAGAGTGTGATAGGAACACAGAATCTGTCTATAGATGTTGTGGACATTATGTCTTCCTTTGTCTCTTATAGGCAATGCAGTAGTATGACTATCTGAGATCACTAGCTGGGTTGCATTGTAGAAAGCCTTTTTAGAGAGTCACTTCCTTAGATCGAAGAAGCTCAAGTTGAATGACTAGATCAATAACTTTGAGCAACTTCTTAGTGATTCGATCAGTACTACTTAGGAGCAATTCACCAAATGCTTGTGAAGTATCCCAGACCATAAGATAGTTGATGATGCCTTGGTAGAGATCTTCTACCATGCCCTTGATGAGAACAGTCAGGCTTGTGGTGACACTATCATGGGGGCATGTTCTTAGATAAGTCATTCGCAAGTATAGCAGAAAGGATGGACAGAGTATTCAAGACTAATCATGCATGGAGGTAGAGAGACAAATGACCTACCAAAAGTTCGTGCACTGTCAGTATTGGTTTGGAGCAAGCAAAGATAAACAAAGAAATTATACAAGAGCTTTCCCAAATTCACATAGGTATGGAGCTGATGATGAAGCAGAATAAGGAGCTAGGCAATGCAGTGGTTCATCAACCTCTACATATACCTATGTATGATGAGCCATATTATGAGGTGGACACCTGCTTTATTGTTGATCAGATGGGGTGTTTGTACCAACACCTAAGGGTCTAATTAGAACTATTGACGCCAAGGTCAAGGAAACCAAGGTCAAAACTGGAGCATTCAGAGACAACGATGGAGTAACTCTGACCAGAATAGAGGCTGAAAGAGAGATACAGATTGGAGTCACAAATACTGGTTCAGAAATAGTCTCAATATGCCACCACATAACTGCGATACAGGTTCAAGTAGTTCAACAATTGAGGAGATGCTTGATCACCTATTAAAGAAAGCAGAGATGCATGATGAGACTTTGATGGGTATGAAATCTGATATTTCTAGCATTCATAACATTATTGAGTCTCATTCTCTGGCTATCAAGCAGTTTGAGCAACAATTTTATCAAGTGTCGACTCAACTCAACTAGCGTCAAAGGGGTAAACTGCCTAGAAACATAGTTCGGAACCCTTAGAATGAAGAGTAGTGTATGGACATTACACTCGTGGTGTCAAAAGCACCATTGATCCTCCCATGTCAGTTGATGAGGATGATGTTCGAGAGGAGACAGTTGCAGCTAAGGATGAAGACATAGGAGATAGTTGTGGTAATGATGGGGTCAGTGAAGCTTCTGATGCACCACAAAAAGTGAAGCCCATTCGTAGACCTCCTCTTCCCTTCCCTCAAAGAATCAAAAAAAGAGAGGAGGAAGGCAAGTTCAAGCACTTTCTCTCCATACTAAAACAACTCTCCATCAACATCTCTCTCATTGAGGCAATGGAGAAGATGTTAGGGTACGCAATGTAAATGAAGGACCTGGTTACTAAGAAGCACAATGTGAGTCAGGAGCTCTCCCAAGAGCTTCAACATTGCAATGCTATTGCTACAATGTCCTTAGTTCAGAAGCAAAAATATCCATTGCTTTCACCATACCTTGCACCATTGGAGATGTGGAGTTCGCAAAGGTACTCTACGGTTACGTGCCAGCATTACTTTGATGCCCTTTGCGATCTTCAACAAGCTAGGATTGGGAGCCCCAACTCGGATAAGCATGCGATTATTGATAGTCGATTGCATAGTGAAGAAGTCTATAGGATACTATATGATGTGCTGGTCAAAGTTGAGAAGTTCATAGTCCCCGCAAACTTTGTGATCCTAGATTGCGAAGTCCACTTCGACTTCTCAATCATCTTTGGAAGACTATTCCTAGCTACTAGGCAAGCACTAGTGGATATGGAAGTTGGTCAACTCAGGTTTAGATTGAACGATGAAAAGGTTATATTCAATATATGTCGATCTATGAAGTGACCAGATGATTTGAAGAATGAAGTTTGGGCAATTAGTGAAGTCTGAGTAACCAATTAGTCCAAGTCATGTCGCAACAATAAATTAGGCGCTACTTGGGAGGTAATCTAAGGTCTTTGATATAATAATGTAGTTGTAGCTTAATTTTCAGTTTTTGGACTTGTAGATTATTTATTTTCTTGTATTTTGGTTGTAATATTTGACATCGGGTTGGTCGCATATAGGGTAATAGTGGGTTTATGTTACACCATATTCTTCCTGGCCAGTATTTTTAACACCTTATAATCTTCTACCTGAGATGTATCTGACTAGTCCATATATTTTTTAAATGTGTCATTCCTAGCCTGCGTAATTCAAAAGTCTTGATTGATGTACACTTGCAACGTTTGATTGATGAGTTGAAATAGTTATAGATTGAAGGGGTTGAAACATTTGATGTGTTTCTTCAGCAAACTTTTATTTTGAAAGATGCCTTAATGTGGATGATTAATGATTTCCCTGCATATGGTCTATTGTCCGGGATGACTGTTGGTAAGTTAGCTTGTCCTTATTGTATAAAAAAACACTAAATCATTCACTTTAAAATATAGTCAAAAAAATTCTTGGTTTGACTGTCATCATCAATTTTTACCAATGGATCATGAATCTAGGAGTATGAAGAATGCATTTAGAAAGAATATAACTTAACGAGATTGTCCACCTCCAATTTTGACCGAAGAAAAAGTTTGGGAGAGGGTTTGACACCTTCCAAAGTTTACAAAAGAACCATCGTACAAATTTGATGGGTATGGTGTTGCACATAATTGAACAAAACAGAGCATATTTTGGGAGTTACTATAATGGAAGGATAATCTTCTTTGCCATAATCTTGATGTCATGCATGTTGAAAAAAATTACTTTGATAATTTATTCAATACAGTAATGGATGTCAATGGCAAGACAAAAGATAATATTAAAGCTAGAAAAGACTAACCAGAATATTGTAGGTGAAAAGAGCTATGTTGCTGGAGACACCAAACAACAAGGTCTTCAAGCCTAAGGCAAGTTACTCATTTACAATGGATCAAAGGTATAAAATATGTGAATGGATCAAGCAACTTAAGATGCCCAATAGGCATGCCTCAAATTTAGGAAAGCATATCGGTATGTAGCATGGAAAGCTACATGATCTAAACAGTCATGATTTTCACGCCTTCATGGAAAAATATTCCCCAGTGCATTTAGTGGCTTGCTTTATAGAATTTGGAAACCTATTACTGAAATTAATATGTTCTTCAAAGACTTATGTGCTAATATGTTGAGGGAAGGCAACCCAGCTAAGATGGAATAGAATATTCCTATAATTACAAATACATCGGAGAAGATTTTTCCACCTAGATTTTGGAATGTGATGGAGCACCTTCCTGTGCATTTGGTGCACACAGCTCGCCTCGAAGGCCCGGTTCAATACAGATGGATGTATGTATATGAGAGGTAACTCTTTAACTCTTAATATTTTCTTTTAATTAATATTTTATTAAAATTAATTATAATATATAATATTATGTAGGACTATTGGCATGTCAAGATGGGATATAAAGAAAAGGCATAGACTTGAAGGTTCAATGATTGAAGCCTATCATACTAGGAAATAACTCACTTTGGTTCTTAAACTTTGCAAGTGATGTGACATGCTTTCAAAATGAACCCAATCATCACAATGATGGTGGTGAGACAAATCCTTTTGCGAACCCATTATAAATCTTCAATCAACCAGACAAAAGTTAAAAAAAAGGTACGAGGGATCCTAATGCAATGGAGTTTAAGTTTGCATCGACACATGTCTTGTTGAATTTCCCACAAGTTAAATCATTTCTTGAGTAAGTTATTCTCTACACTAAATATACAATTACAAGCTAAAATGACTAACTTAATATCCACCATCTTCGACAGCTGCTTCGTGCATTTATGTGGCAATGATAAAGTGTTTGTGCATTTCTCATCCTAGTTTAAAGATTATGTAAGTCATATAATATTTTGAAAATGTTGTCGTTATTTTGAAAAAAAACACTACATTTAAGTGATGCTAATTTATTACTTCTCTAATATTGATAGGTTTATGATACAAAAAATAGTCAATTTGATCAATTTATGAAGGATCTATCTTGGGTACCCATTAAGATTTATTCAATGGACAAGTATCTTGTAAATGGTTTTAAGTTCAATACTAAAGAATGCTTTAAATATATAAAAAAAAACTAACAATAGTGAAGTTTGGGTGAAAGATGGTGATGGAGATCAGGATGTAATTTATTATTCTGAGGTACTCAAGGAGATTTTAGAAATGGAGTATTCTGGTTAGCCATAAAAAAGAATTATATTATTTCGATGCAAGTTGTTTAATCCAACCCCAAAAGGTACTAGAGAAATAAAACAATATAATATCATTAAGGTAAGACACACAAGGGATATGAGGCATATGATCCTTTCATCACCACACAAAATGTTAAACAAATGTACTATGCGCCTTATCCCTTGCATCAAGATAAATCAGATTGGTGGGCGGTAATTAAAATAAAATCTATGGGTCATGTGGAAGTTGAAAATATGTTGGATGTTTACGTACCAGGATGAAGACATATAAAGTGTTCAGCACACAGTGGATCCTGAATTAGAAAATGGTTTAGAGCATCCTAAACATATATTTGAAGTGGTCAATATAAAAGAACTAACAAATGAAGGAGCGAATGAATCAATTAATGAGGAAGAATGGCCTAATGAGGAATAGTGGTCAGAAGAGGAAGAATGGTCGAAGAAGAAATTGAGGGCGAGGGTGATTAGAGTTTTTGTTTTTGAATGTTTGTATTTGAAACATTTGTTTCATCAGCTATTTTTCTAGCTGCTAAACAGATTTCTTTTTCAGAATAAAAATCTACTAGAACAAATAAAGGGTTTGATCAGTTATCAAAATAAAACACATTTGATGCCTAAAACATAGGATTTTGTGTATTTTCAATGTGACTTTTACGATTTTTATGTGTTTTTGTGTTTGTTTTTGCAAAAAATACATGTTAGCTTGATTTTGAGAAAAGTTGCAGATTTTGCTGATTTTCAGGATCTAAGAACTCCACCATGAGTCGTAGCCTAAGCTACGAATCATAGAGGCAGTCTGGTACCAATTAACAGTGTTCAAAAATAAAATTTGAAAATTTGAAGTTCAACCATATGAGCTCCTAATACGAGTCATAGTCCCTTCTACTACTCGTAAAGGGTGGCCTCATAGCAATGGATAGTGTTGATCAAAACTGGACCAAGATATACAAGGGTGGACTACGAGAAGGTACTACAAGTCATAGACTAGACTACGACTCTTAGAGGTGTATCATAGCAGTAATGCCAAGTGCTGACCATGAAAGCTTGACTACGACTCATATGGCACCCTACGAGCTGTAACAGATGCCGACCCGATTTTTTAATTATTTTGAGGACCTCTTTGTAAATAGTATAAATAGTATTTTTAGGGTTTTAGGAGCAGCTTTCAATAATTATTCAATAGTGTACACAGATTTTAGAGAGGTTTTGAGAGTAGAATTTTAGGGTTTATCTTTGGAGACTCAAATTTAGAGATTGGATTCACTTGTGGATTAATTTCATCATTCAAGCTTGGGATTCTAATTGCAAAGTGGGTTTCATTGTTCTTCAATTTTCTTGGGTAAGAAATCTACCATGTGTTCTTTACTCACTGTTGATTTATTTGCCTAAGCCATGAGTAGCTAAACCCACAACTTGAGGTTGTGGGAACCATCTGTTTCTAACTTAGAAAACCTGGATTATTTGCACTTCTTGAATTGGGTATTTACATGTATTATCCATTTTTCTTCATTTTTCTTGTTATTTAATGGTGGCCAATATTGAACCCCGCCTAGTGCCATCATCCCTATCAAGGTAGTGATGAATAGGAAAAGGAAATGGGTGATAGAATTCGAATGATGTCTTCTCATCTAATCAACCAAACCCATCCAAGCAGAGGTTGACTGGGACAATAGATAATGGTTAGTTTGGCATACTATGATAGCCGGCCAAAAAATTCAACCTTCACCTTCAGAAGAGCGCTGGAAAAACCTAAATTACCGTCCTGCATGCAATGTCCCAATTGAGGTTATGTTATCCGGGCTGTTTAAATTAGTGAATCATAGGGAGCGCAATTTCCCAAGTTGCTCTCCAATTTGATTGTCTCTGCATTTTAGTAGTTATGTTAGTTTTTTATCAATTCATTGCAAACTCCCCCCCCCCCCCATCCGTTGAGAGTTGATTTATTTGATATATGAATTGATTATTGGTGAATCAAAGTCGCAAAACCCCGTATTCACTTGGGATTCGACCCTAACCTCGATTATACTTTTTACTATTGACGATCGCTTTATCCTCAAAATGAGAGGTACTGTTTGAGCGACATCAAGGCTACCTTGACCCCGAATATTATAGAACCCTATAGTTGACAGCATAGTCTGTTTTTTATTCTTTTAGTATTATTTTATTTGAAGTTTATTGTGCTAGAACTGTCATTGATCTATCTCGTCTGAGAGGGACAAACAACTTACCTGAATGGGCAAGAAGTGCATAAGACTAGAAAATAGGACTGAATCATAGATCCCATTCTTCTGGGCATGGTAAGACCACATTCCCTCAATAAGCTTGGAGAAACAATGGTGAAATACTTAGCTGATTCTGGTGTAGAGAGGCCATCTGTGACTGAGGGACCTTGGAATTTAGATTATGCACTTCATCTTTAAGAGACATAATCCCGAAGAAGACAGTACATTCCTATTGGCAAGCAAATCATTCATTTCAATCATGTTGATACTAGTTTTAACGCTGCTCATCAAATTCATTTGATCTCTACAGTAATGAGGTTATAATCTGAGACAACTAAGTGAAAATGGTGTATAATACATTCCTTGGGTGTGTGTTAATTACACTTGGATTCATGGATCATATGAAGATTTATTTTTTGTTTTACTTACCAATTTATTTTACTATGTTTTGAGTTCTATTTAGAAAGAATGTTAACTTTGAAAACATGCATTCTCCAGTTTGAATTACCAGATTATGACAAATTAGTGCACCTCTGTTTCAAGGTTTATGCTGCAAATATAATTAGTGATAGCTTAAACAAAATCTGCATACACCTGCTGTAGGATGTTATTTGCCTTATATAATAGAGGTTACTATGAAGAGTTTTACCTTTTCAAGTGATTGATAGGATTACTAAAATTTTGGACCAAGGATCACCTATTTAAAGGCCTTGAGTTCCTTGAACCTGTAATTATTGGCATCCCAAATATAAACTAATCTTTGGTCATCTAAAATTACATTAGATTTGGATAAGACCAAGTTAAACATGTAATAGGCTAGGTGCCCACAACCAAGTTTGGGTGTAAAACAAACTCTATTGCAAAATCCTTTTCCAGCGTGAGTTCATCAGATAATATAGTGAAAGTTACATGAACAGAGAATGTCACTATTAGATTAGGACATGTGGAGTTGAATATATAATTGTCCAAGTCTATGTATGTCACAAAAACTTATTAAGCATTGTCTGTTGAGTAACATTATCCACCAGACTCCAGTATAGACAACTTTTGTCAAACAATTTCATTATAGAGCTTGGTTCTCCTCTATAAGACAGGAAATCATCAGGCCTATAGCACAGAGTTGAGTAGCCAACTATAGAAGCCTACCATTCATAAGTTTGGAAATTTAGAAACATACAACTGTAAATTATATATTCCTATGGTTCTTTTCCCATCAGAATTCGAGATTTTGAACATTCTAGTTGGTCAAAATAGTGCATGACCTCCTCTTGCCAGCTACCAATTGTCCTGTGTTCACCCACCCATCATAATAGTAAAGTGAGTTAGTAGTTCGGCAGTGAAACAATAAATAAATGAGCTATACATTCCCAGGAGCTACACAAAACACACAAGCACCAGGAACATCAAAACCAATTTTTTTGTAGCCTCTCAACAGTTGGAAATCTATGGTGTAGGGCTAGCCATAAACAAAACTTATTTTGTGGGTCGATTGCAGAATGAGTTGAGAAACTCTTCCATCTTGTTTTGGGGTATTATGGCTGCAAATTTTGTATGCATACATGAACATTTAACTCGTTGTGGACCAGTGTTCCAGCCCACCACAAAAGTTACCCTACATAGAGGTAATAGCCAAGATGTATGACGTTCACGCTCCAACAATAAAGCGGTTGCTATCAAGTATACACCTAACCAGAGGTTAGGTTCGAATCCACAGGGAATACGGGGTTGACCATATTGACTCACTACTCATCATTTCAAACATCAATCGACTATATTCTCTAAAATGGGGGGAGGGGGTTTGCAATTTCAAAGTGAAGAATAATTAAAGTACAACACTACTAATGCAAGAAGACAATCAATTTGAGGGACAACTTGGGAATTGTGTTCCCCATGATTCGTTAACTCAAATACCCCGGATAACATAGCCCTAATTTAGACATCGCATGCAGGATTGTAACTTAGGTTCTTCTAGACCTCTCATAAAGGTGAAGGTCGAATTTCACCATGGCGCTTAGTCGGCAACCATAGTGTGCCAACTAACCGTTATCCATTGTCCCAGTCAACCTCCCTTTGGTCAGGTTTGGTTGATTAGATGAGAACACATCAATTAAATCCTATCATCTACTTCCCTTTTCCTATTCATCACCACCTGATCATAATAGTAGGGGGGGTCGGTGTTGGCCACTACCAAACAACATTAAAAATGAAAGGAAATAGACAATACTGGATAATACCCAATCAAAGAAATGCACACAATCCGTGTTATTTCAAGTCAACTCCTCATGGTTCCCAAAACCCCAAGTTGTGGGTGCTTAGCTACTCATGCCTAGGGCAAACTCACAAACAATGATTGGAATAAACATGGTTTAGAGATTACCCAAGAACAATGAAGAACAAAACCTCCTTGATATTGAAACCACAAGCTTGGATCAATGGAAGTTGAGTACAAGTGATTTTAAATCCCCCAAAATGTCTCTTCAAATTAAAATATTAAAATCTACACTAAACCATAAGAAAAGTTCTCTCTAAGAATATTCAAATTTGTAAAATCTGTAAAAGTGCCAAGTGTAACACCCCACATTTTATATGTACTAATGCTATTTACAAATCATGTTATGGTTTAGTCAAATTTGCATCAATTCTTGAATGTGCTTGGATTTCGTGTTAGTGGGCGATATCTGAGTCTAAATGCTTAAGAGGGTTGATGGTGTATATGTGTTGGAGTTAAGTTGAGGATATACCATCTCTAAGCTAAGTAAAATAATTGAGGATATTA
>JAOTQR010127322.1:0-61141 GCA_025774065.1 Solanum ossicruentum
CCATATTTAACTTTAACTTTCATAAGAGGGATTCAAAACATCTTAACTTTAAATTTTATAACTTGTAATTAGACCCTCATCTTTGGAGAGCATACTCCCTTAGAAACTCGATATTATAATTGGGGCTCATGCAAACTTCACATCTTGTAACTCAAGAGGATGATGCATCAACGTAATGAAAGTCATCATCTTAAATCATTCTTAAATAACCTACCATAATCGCACACATCATCTTTGGGACTTGGATATACAAACATGTAATTCATCTTATAAAATCATCAATCTCATAATAACTCATGGTATCATAGCTTTCATATTTGATAATCATAAAATGACTTCATAATATATAGAAAACCCTTGTAATCAACTCAAGTAATAGATGGAGAATGTTGATATAACTCATGTTTAATAGGGTAGTTAGAAAGAACCCATAAGAAATCAATATTGAAACTTGAGGGATCTAGAAAATTAGGTTTTAGGACTGCATGGGTGGAAGAACCCATAGATGAAGAAAACCACATACTTTTTAAACCTTAAAACTTGATGAAGAATTCTTGAAAAACCTTGAGACTTTTGGAAACTTTGTCTTCAACGGAGGAAGCCTGATCCCTAAGAAATTGGATAAACTTTATAGAGGATTCTAGAGAGAATTTTGGGAGGATTTAAGAGTGTTTAAAGAGAGATTTATTTCTCAATATAGGAGAAATTTTTAGTATTTCCATATATAAAGGTATTGGGATAAGTCCTAACTGACTTCACTTATAAAAGAAAATGTTCAAAAACTCTTATACATAGAGGGACCAGGGACGCGACGTGCCTTGGTTCCCAGACTATGTAATGTTATGTGAATTTTAATTTGTCCCTGTTTTAGCCTAGGAACGGATTTAGAACACTTTGTACTATCGGGGGACAAGTGGGTGATGCAGAATTGTCGCGCACTCTTCTGGTTTACGCAATTTCATGCAAAAAATTATTTTTCAATATGGGTGAACTAAAAATTGAAGGTGACTCTTTTCCTCCATAATTTTTCCTCCTGAAAAAGAATGTGTAGTCGAATTTATGAAAAAATGCATGGATTTTATCATATTCAAGAAATACACCATAAGGACTTTTTGAGTCGTGTTGGGAGGTGTTACAGAATTTCAGCTAGACTCTTCATAAGTTAAATTTTCCTCAATGTTCACATCTTCCAATAGGACTATGAAATTTGGATCACCCATAAATTTTCTCAACATTGATACATAGAATACCGAGAGCATCCTGTTTATTTCCATTGTCAACTCTGACTAATAAGCCACCTTATCAATCCTTCTCATAATTTTGTAAGACCCTACATACCTAAGGCTCAACTTCCCTTCCTTACCAAAATAAATGACACCCTTATGAGAGACACTTTCGAATCGACCCAATTAGCAACATCAAACTCAAAAGTCTTTTCTTCCTACATCAGAGGACTTTTGTCGACTTTGAGCTATTTTCAATTTCACTCCTATAAGACTCACTTTATTCATAGCATCTATAACTAAGTCCGGCCATAATAAAGTCATTTCACCTACTTCAAACCATCTAATTAGTGATCTACACCGTCTACCATATGGAGCTTCAGGAGGCTCAGTACTTCAACTAAGATGATGAAAATTAGCCATTGGCGAAAATTCCGCCTGCATCTGATCCCAATTCTTGTTCACCCCGTATGATTGTGCTGCAAATTGGAATCATAGTTTTCTAATGGTTAAGGAAAATGGTATTTTGTAGGGTAGGATATGAAAGTGTATTTCTATATATTGGTGTCATCTTGATGCTTGAATAGAAGATATTGAGGTAAGAAAACTTAATAAGAGGTAAGTGATTATCCCAACTTCCCTTGAATTTCAATACACAAGCTAGCAAAATATCCTCCAATATTTGATGAGGATGAAAGGCGGTTCTTAACTTTATCGTAGTACCAATGCCTCTTTGAAATGACTTCCTAAAGTGAGAGGTAAATTGAGCTCCATGATTTGATATGATGGATAATGGAATCCATGCAACCTCACCAACTCCCTGATGTACAATTTAGCATAGTCTAACATTATTTATTGTCTTAATAGTAAGAAATGAGCCGACTTCATCATTCAATCCACTATCACTCATGTGGAGTCAAAATGCTTCTTGGTCTTAGGAAAACTAACCACAAAGTCCACGTGGATCAATTCCCACTTCCAAATGAGAATTTTAATGTCTTGAGCTAGGCCACCTGGCCTTTGATGGTTGATTTTGACTTGTTGGCATTACAACATTGATGTTATGTCAAAATATATCACTTTTAATGCTTAAAACTTGATATTTTGTGTGTTCACAATGCGGTGTTAGTGGGTTTAATGTGCCTTTGTATTTGTTTTGAAAGATTTTAGGGTTGGCATTGATTTTGGGAAAAAATATGTAGAAGTTACTGATTTTGAGGATCCACGAGACCCTTTACGTGTCGTAGAATATTCTACGGGCCATGAAGAAGGATTCATGTACAATTCCAATGAAGGGTAGATTTCTTAAGCTTGGTCTAAAAACATGCAGATGAGTCATGGAACACTTTATGAGTCATAGATTAGGTTTCGTACCGTGAGGATCAGAGAAGGAGGACTTTCTGAAGTTTAATCAGACAAAACGCATCTAAGGGTTATAGAAGATTTTATGGGCCACAAAGGGGTGTCGTAAAATCCAAGTCTAGAATTGCAGCAACAAAGGATGAAAGCCCGACTACAAGCCGTAAATTACACTTTACGACCCATAAACACCTCTGGAGCATGCTAGGCTAGTTATCCTAATTTGTTTTGGATTCCTATTTTAAACATTATGAATAGGTTTTTAGGTTATTTTTCTTAACAAAGCAGCGAGATATAGAAGAGAAACATATTGGGGAGTTGAGAAACACTAGTAAACTTTGATTTCATCTTGTAATTATAATCTTGTGATTCTCATTGAAGCTTTGGATCATCTTGTGCATAATTCAATTGTGTAAGTACACTATCATTTTATTCAAATCAAGAGTCTTGCACTTACACAAATCATGAGTAGCTAAATCCACAATTAGGGTTATAGGAACCATGAAAACTAACAAGCTAAAATTAGATAATTCATGATTCTTGAAAAGTACGCATGCATGGATTAATTAATTCTCTTTGTTTTTCATCTTTTGTAGTGGTGGTCAACATTAGAACCCACCTAGTTACTGACTGGACCAAGGTAATAATGAATAGGAAAAGAGATTAATTAACAGGATTCAATCAATGTTTCTCTTATAATCAATCGAACTGGGCCAAGGGGAGGTTGTAGTAGGACAATAGGCAAGGGTTAGTAATGTCACATTGCGGGGATGGACCAAGTCACATAGTAAAATTTGCCTCTTATTTGGGCCTAAGCGTTTGGTGAACTTAATTTATTGGTCAGCGTGTTATACGTTCGAAAAAAATTCACTTATTTGGTGATACTAAGTTAGTGAATCATGGGGAATTCAATACCCTAGTTTCTCTCCATATTGATGAAACCCTTATATTAGTTAGGATTATTCTTTACTTCTTATTATAAATCTCTCTGCCCCCCTTCATGGAGATAAGTTGGTTAATAAATCCAAATTGCAGAATTAAATTCTTCTAAGTCTACCATATTCCCTTGGATTTCACCCTAACCTTGGTTAGGTTCTATATCTTGACAATAATTGCTTTAGCCTAAAAAAGGAGGTGTATCTTAGGCAACATCAAGATTTTGGTGCCATTGTCATGGAATACGGCTAGACTTGTTTTACTATTCGGGAATTAATCCTTATTTCCCTCATTTTACATTTTTTGTTATTTTTTTATTTCAGGGTATAAGTGTAGTGTATGCCCAAAACATAAAGTATAGGCATACCCTTGACTCCATTTGACCCAGATCCAGAGAATTCTAAGAAGAATGGCCCAAGATAACGCCAACAACGCTGCAAAGCAGCTCTGAATCGGAACTAGAATTAGAATGCCAATAATGAAACCCACCTTATCTTGAGGACATTGTTTCACAACCGCAAGACTTCAAGGCTAACGTTTATTAGTAAAATCAATACTGACTCAATCTTATGGCTATAGAGGTGACTAGAGCTATTGTGTTGCCACCACTACCGGCTACCACAAAGTTCGTGGTGTCGAGTGGGTTGCTTCAGATGTTGCAGAACCATGGGTTGTTCGTGAGCCTACCATCAAAGGATCTGCATAGCCATCTACTCAATATTGTGTTTGTCTGCAAAAGTGTAATGGGAACACAAAATCTAGCTATGGATGGTGTGCACCTTCATGTCTTCCCATTATCTCTGACAAGCAATGCAACACTATGGCTATCCAAGCTCTCACAGAGTTCGATCATCAGTTGGGATGAGTTGCAAAAGGATTTTTTGGAGAGGTACTTCTCGAGATTGAAGAACCACAAGTTGAAAGATTAGATCAACAACTTTGAGCAACTTCCTGGTGACTCGATCAGTAATACATGGGAGAGATTCACTAAATGCTTTAGGAGTGTCCTGGATCACAAAATTATTAAATATGCCCGGATGGAGATCTTCTACCATGTGTTGAATGAGAATAGTCAAACTTGTGCTAATACCATTATGGGGGCATGTTTTTAGATCAACCAATTGCAAGGATCGCGAAAAGGATGGAGAGAGTGGTCAAGACCAATCGTGCATGAGGGCAAAGAGATAGGGCATCCACCAAAAATTCATGCACTGTCATTATTAGTTCATAGCAAGCTAAAATAAATGAAGAGATTATGCAAGAGCTTGCCTGAATCTGTACAGGTTTAGAGGTGGTGATGAAGCAGAACCAGGAATGAGTAAATGCAGTTACTTTTTAGCCTTCGCGAGCACCCATGTATGATGATCCTTACTATATAGAGGATACTTGTGTTATTGATAATCAGACGATGGGTTTCCGGATCGACGCCCAAGGGTCCAATTAGGACTATTGGCTCCAAGATCAAGGAAATCAAGGTCAAGACTTCAACCAAGGTAGAGCTTTCAGAGACAATAGCAGAGGCTACTATGACTGGAGAAGGGACCAAGATAGAGATGTAGATTTGGGCCACAGAGATGGTTACAAAAATGATCCTTAAGTACCAACACACAACCTTGATACAGGTGTGAGTAGTTTAAGAGTTGAGGAGATGTTTGACCGCCTGCTGAAGAATGATGAGACATAGGATGAGACTCTGAGAGGAATGAAATCTAAGATCTCTAGTACAAATCGAAAAATCAGACTCATTTTGTTGCTATCAAACAGCTAGAGCAATAGTTTAGTTAAGTGTCAAATCAACTCAACCAGTATCAGAGGGGTACACTGCCTAGCAACATAGTTCAAAATCTAAAGAATAATAGGAAGTGCATGGTGGTTACTGCTCGTGGTGGAAAGAGTACTATTGATCCTCCCATGCCAGTAGATAAGGATAATGTTCGAGAGGAGATAGTTAAGGTAAAGGATGCTGATACCAAAGATGATCGTGGCAAGGATGGGGTGAGTGATACTGCGGATGCGCCATAGAAGCTAAAGCCCATTCCTAGGCCTCCTCTTCCCTTCCTTCAAAAAATCAAAAAGAAGAAGGAGGAGGGCAAGTTCAATCACTTTCTCTCCATACTGAAACAACTCTCCATCAATATCCCTCTCACTGAGGCATTGGAGAAGATGTCAGGATTTGCAAAGTACATGAAGGACTTGGTTATAAAGAAGCACACTGTGAGCCAGGAGCCCTCCCAAGAGCTTCAACATTACAGTGCAGTTGCTACGAGGTCCTTGGTTTAAAAGCGAGAAGATCCTGATGCTTTTACCATGCCTTGCACCATTGGAGATGTCGAGTTCTCAAGGAAATTGTGTGATCTAGGTGCCAACACTAATTAATACCCCTTGCAGTCTTCAAGAAGCTAGCACTGGGAGCCCCTACTCCAACGAGCATGCATTTGTTGATGGTTGATCACATGGTGAAGAAGTCTGTGGGGGATACTTTATGATGTTCTTGTGAAAGTTGAGAAGTTCATATTCCTTACATACTTTATGATCCTAGATTGTGATGTTGACTTTGACGTCCCAATCATCTTGGGAAGGTCGTTCCTTGACACTGGTCGATTAATATGGGATATGAAAACTGGCCAACTCAGGCTTAGATTGAACGATGAAAAAGTTATCTTCAATATCTAGCAGTCTATAAAGAGGCCAGATGATCTGAAGAATGATGTTTGGGCACTTAGTGAAGTCTGAGTAGCCAAGTTGTCTAAGTCATGCCACGACAATAAAATCAGGCACTCGTTGGGAGGCAACTCAAGGTTTTTGATGTAATAATTGTAGTTGTAGTTTTAGTTTTAGTTTGGAGTTGTAGGTAGTTTTCTTTTTCGTATTTTGGATGTAATTCTATACATTGTGATGGTTGCATATAGGTTAACAATATGTTCTTTGAGGGATGTGCAGGTACATGCCTAGGGCAATTATTTTTGGCTAAAAAGGCATTAAGAAATGTCTCTACGATTGGTTCAACGTGTTACACATCACTATACGACCCATACACCATCTCATAAACATTTCCAGTGAGCAAAAAGTTATGCACTCCAGTCCACAAGCCAACTTTATGGCCCATAGAAACAACTACGGGTCGTCAATGGTGCTCGTGGACCCCAGGTAAGTTTTATGAGTTTTAGACTAAGTGTTGGGGTTTCTACAACCTACTCTACGAGCAATACTATATTCTATAACTCATGTACTAGCCCATGAAATCTAGTCCTCAAAACTAGGATTTGGATGTTCTATGAGACTATAATTTACGGGCCATGAAACACTCTACAACCCATAATCAGGGTTTTGTAGAGTCTAGACTCATCAGTTTTTGACTGACCCGGTCAAACTATAAATAATGGATTCAAAATATTTTGAACCCATTTCTTTCCCTAATTAAGAAAAATTCACAGCTAAACCCTACCCCAAATCTTTCCAACCACCGATGGCAGCACCACCACCACTTTCTAGCAAGCTTTTTTTGGCAGACTAGGGTTTCTAGTATCTCATTACCTCCTTTAATTTCTACAATCTAATCACTCAATTTGGTAAGTTTCTAGTCCTTCAAATACCATTTATTTGATAATTATTATATGGTTAGGTTGAAAATTTTTATCGGGTATGGTTAATTTAGACAAGAACCCATGTATGCATATTGATATGATTGATAAGAGAATTGTGGTTACCCATTCTTGAAACATGCGTTTAGGACCAAAATTTGGTGCAGTTGTGTTTGTATATGTTTGAATGATATGTTTGTAACCTATGTAATCACTCACCATTTGAAATGAATTGATTATGTGTTTAAAATTTAGTGTGTGATGGCACAGGTTCGTGTTCTTGATGTTAATTCATTCAAATAGGGTCGAAAGGGTTGGGAAAGCATGCTTATAAATTTTCAATGGGGCATATATGCTAATTATTATGTTGGGAGTGTTGGGTATTGTGTTATGAACCATGTAGGTGTGTGTGTATTGCTTCGATGCTAGTATAATAAGTTGAAAAGGTCGTATGGGGCCTATATTGATGGACTTAGGAACTCAGGTGACTGAGTTTTCTTGTTTACGAGGGTCTCTTACAGCCCATGAAACATTCCACGAGTCATAATTGCCCCTCATATAAAAATCTAGAAACTTGAAGTTTCTGAGTACCCATCAGACGAGACCTTTTATGAGTTACACAACCTTTTATTGCTCGTAGAAAGGTCTCGTGGATCCCTGGCCAAGATTAATTCAGACACTGGAATCATCTATGAGACAGTCCACGACTCGTACTTGGTTTAGTAGATGCCTTTCCAGTAAACAAATCTTATCAACACTATTTCTATGAAAGCCTTCTACAGCTCGTAGCTTCCACTATGGCCCGTAACTTCCACTACAGCCCGTAGAGGTGCTTTCACAGACCCTTCTGCAACTAAGTCTAATATGTTTTTGCATTTCATTTTATGATTTGCGGGGCTAATCATGTTACGTAAATGTGTGTGTTTCAGGTACTATGGCCCCATAGTCGAAATGGGAGGAGATCAAGGTCATGTAGAGGAGGCTCAAAGATGAGACCTCGGGGAGGAGCAAACCCCCACACTCAGTGGATCATTAGAGGAGCTCAGCGTCTGACCTGACCCGAATGCTGACAGACCATAGACACGGGTTGCTGCCATACTTGGGCACACCCAGGCTCTTGTCGTTTGTACTACCCAATCTAACAAAGGATAACATATCAATAGCATCTCCATAAAGAAGTCTCTATCTAGAGAAGAGTCCAGCTCAGAGTTTGGCTCCGGTGACGAGTCGAAGATAGAGTCCTCTGCTGCACCACAGGTGTCACTATCTCCACCAGATGCTCTTACCAGCCGATGGTGCGTCGTGGGCATGGGGGACATATATATGTGGGAGTTTAGGCTACTGAGTATGGCAAGCTAGTCCACTCTATTTATGAGGAGCCCCTGAAATAACCCCAAAAAATGCTCAAAAATGTGCCTCGAAAATGCACATAATCGTAATTGATGCGTGATATTGTCGGACTTCATATTCTTGATCAAGGAAAAAAAATTGAGTGGGAAATGGGTCTAACCCTGATTTTAAAGCAGCCATAGAAAAATTTATTTCTACAAAAATTTACTTCTAGAGGTTGTTTGCGTTGGCTCCACGACAAGGAGCAATGTATCTTGTTGCTAGTTTTTCAGTTTCGGCCTAAGGCTTTGGAGTCTTGGGCCTAAGCGTTCCTATGCATAAAAATATCTATAGTCAGTCATTTTTCAATCTCATATCATACAACACATTCCCTAAAACCCTCTCTAACATTTAGACAAATATTTCACCCAAATACAAGTGTCCCAATCTCATTCCGGATCTAAGAATTTCATTCAAGCATCAAATTCTCAATCGAATCTTCACCAAGGAAATCTCTAACGTTAAAGTATGTGGGTTTCAACCATTGGGTCCTTTCAACTATGGTGCCTAACCTTCCTTTTCAAATAGATTGTATGTATCTAAGTTGATTTACTTGTCGGTCTTACTTATTATGAATTTGACTATGAACTATGTTGGGCTTTCGTAAAAGTGTGACTGTTTAGGCATGTTTTGAGCTATAAATCTATGATATATTTTGAGATTTGATGAAGGGTTTCAATGTATATTGCACGAGGGTAGTACCAAGTGTTTGGTGGATTGATCTACTTTAAGTTTACTTGCATGATTACACTCTTGAATTGCATGGTTTAATACTAGCATTACACACTCGCCAAGTGTTTGATAAAATGTCTAGTTAAGGTATCTTGAGTTGTTGAAAGCCTAATGCATGGTATATAAGTAAGTGACTTTATGATGATGAAAGGAATGTATATACAAGTTATTATCATGCAAAATATCTATCGTGTTGCAAGTCAACCATACCAAAGATGAGGGCTATGTACCTCATCCACCTTTTTGAGTGGTGGCAATCCCATCTACCATAGATGAGGGGTATGTATCTCATCCACCTTATCGGGTGGTGGCAATCCTATACGACCAAACATTGGATATATACCTCATCCACCTTCCAAGCAGGTGGAATGCCTTGGATTCCAAGCACTAAGTTTCTTGGTCTATGATGATGGTCTCTTCCTACGCATGTATTATGTTCTATATACGCATGTTTTACTTCAAGCATTGATCATGCATGTCATGTTGCTAATATACTATCTCTTTCTTATGTATATACATTTTGATTATGTTTCCTATCTCTTGTTACATTGCATTCTACATACTTAGTACATTCAAATGTACTAACGCATACTCTACGCCTACATGATGTTAACATGTAGGAACCGGCGCTCCACTTGGTTGAGAAAATTTTCCTGGCTCACCCTCATAGTAAAAAGCATACAATAAAAGAAAGAGAGTCTTTGCATAACATAAGATTAAAAGATATCATCCTCGGAGTTGAGGATTCACCAAACTTGCTTGAAGAGATAGTACTAGCCACAACATTCATGGTTGTTATTTAAACAACCTAATCAAAAAATTTGTGGGTATCATTTTTCACAAAAAAAAAATTCAAAACCATACATATGCCACATATCTCAGTACTATATGCTACAAATACTACCTAAACATCCTAAACATATTGGTATAACAGAAAGTAAAAATCTGTGGGGAAAAAGAACATAGGCAAGAAAACCCTTAGCATTCACAAATTGGGATGACTATAAGCCAAGGCTATAAATACTTCACTCAGGCTCGTAACTACCTACACCCCATCGAAAAAGAAATGCATTGTCCTCGCTGCACATAAAAAGTATAAAATAAAGTATCAGGGTAAAAAAACATACCTAGGTGCCTAAGCACTAGTGTATGGCTGAGTTTGACCACCCTCAACCTGCGTGGTGCCCTCCTTAGTATTAGCACCATGGATGGAGGTACCAGCACCCGTCACGTGCTTGATCTTACAAGCCTATCGTAACTCCTCTTCCTGCCTCAAGACAAGCTCGAGCTCTTCCCGCTTAGTCAACCCCGTTCGTAACCGTACTACATCTGGATCATTATCTAGATGGGCCTCTTCCCAAGAGAAGGTTGTGTAAGCTCTTCCGGGGAAAATACATCCATCATTGCCACCGAAAGTGGAGTCTTTGGTAGTGTCATTAGCGCTGCCAATGCTATTATCATGTCGGGCCGTAGTCGTTGGATCACCATCTATGTGGCAGTCATATCTACTGGTCGGGATGTACTAAAGCTTTACTGGACCATCAACTTGAAGGCATCAATGGGGGCATCCATAGTGGAAAGATAATCCTAAATAGCAGGGAACTTGTATGCTTACATATGGCGCTCTGACTTTGTGATGGCTTGGTAGACCTAAGGCCTAATCTACTGAACTAACTAAGTGAACTACAACTCAGCATATGACAATCTCTGTACCATGTCCTGAATAGATATTGCGAACACGTAAACCATACACTTGGGTGTTGTCTGTAATTAAGTGGCCTATGGTTCAGAAGTAATAGTAGTGAGTCTCCTTTCCTTACCTACCTCGGTCTGTGGGGGACTCTCCTCTATGGCAGCAGCAGTGGTGGTGGTCGATGGAACCTCAAGCAGTGGCACTAGGGCAAACATCTCTGCCATGAGAGTTGGCAGGTTGGTGCTCATCAGAGTGTAACCGGGTTCTCCTATAGTTTGGAATCCAAAGAATGCTGGACCTCGATCAGTGAGTCTAGCTGGTGTAGATTCTCCACCCTCAACTTTAGATAGAGTTTGTAGATCAACTAAAACCCTAGCTTGTTCTTTCTTCTTGAGGGCTTGAAGACTTGAGAGGGGCTTGAGAGTGTTTTAGACTTAGTAAATTTTTGAATAAGGAGAAAGTGAAAGGAATTAGGGTTAAAAAGGCTGATTAAGGGGTTCTTTCGATGATCAAAATGACATAGTATGGGCATAAGATGCTAAGAAATGACCAAACTACCCTTTTTTAAAAATTAGTCGGACAAGTCTACGAGACCCCATTTACGGGCCGTAGACCATTCTACGAGCCATAGATAGGGTTGCGTTTGATTGCCTTCTTCTAAACTTCAGAGACCCCTTTTTCTCTGATCCTCCCTCTATGACACGATCTATGACTCGTAGATCGTTTACATGTCATAGATGGTGTTTCATTTGATAGACTCTCAGAGACCCCCTTCTCTGATTCTATCTATGATGCGATCTACAACTCATAAAGGACATTACAGGTCATCTGATGAGTCATATATTGAACTTTAAAAGATTCCAAATTTCACCAAGTCTGTCAGGTTTCCACGAACCCACTTTATGGGTCGTAAACCCTTTTGTAGTATCTTACGGTTTCAAATTTTCCAAGGCCTTCTTTCCTAACCCCTTTCATACTCCTCATGGGTGGGATCTTACAATATCTCCCCCTTAGGAATTCATTTGTCCCCGAATGTGCTAAGGCAAGCTATAAGGAATGGATTTATGCACCTCATGCCAATGCACCATATACAAAAATATCACACATGCAACATTTCATATCTTAAAACCATGTTTCAAATAGTACATATAATGCAAATCTCAAAACCACATAAAAATGCATAAATGTCATGTAAATGGCATGTAAGGAAAAAGGATCCTAAGATAGGAAGATAGTATTACATCAAGCTTGATCGGAATGGAAGAGATAAGGATATCGTTTCTTCATATTGACTTTGGCTTCCCATGTGGCACTTTCTACATGTTGGTTCCTCCAAAGGACTTTGACGGAGGGTATCTCCTAGCTTAACTTGCCCATCCAAGATTTCCACTAGGACTTCCTCATAAGTCAAGTTCTCTTCAATATTCACCGCATGTATGGACACAATGGAACTGTGCTCCCCAATACACTTTCTCAACATTGAGACTTGAAAAAACGGGTGAACCATACTCATTTCCATGGGCAACTCTAGTTTATATAAAACCTTACCAAAACGTCTCAAGGTCTGGTAAGGATATATGTATCTAGGGCTTAACTTTCCCTTCTTACCAATGAGAACCATACCCTTCATTGTTGAAAGCCTTAAATAACCCAATCATCAGTTTCAAACTCAAGGTCTCTCCTTCTAGTGTCGGCGTTGGAATTTTGTCGACTTTGGGCCGCCTTCAACTTTCTCTTATCATCCTCACCTTCTTGAATGCCTCCATGACTAGGTATGGACCCAACAAAACAATTTCTCTCACTTTAAACCAACCGACCAAGGATCTTCAATGCCTCTCACAAAGGGCTTCAACATGAGCCATCCTAATAGCCGAGTGGTAGCCATTGTTGTAAGCAAATTCGATAAGTAGAAGATGTTTATCCCTACTACCCTTACATTCCAAGTATTCATCATATAAAAAATAGGGCATCATATCCTTTCATAGCTTTCACAACATTCTCAAAATTCATAGCATATATAGTAGAACTTCACAATTTATATCATTCGTAAATCACTTATCTTGCCATAAGGCCTTTGTCAACATAAGAAGCTTAATTTTCATGATTTAGTAAAAATACGGTGGGTATGTATTCATTCTCAAAACCATGCAAAATCGACACCTTTAGATATGAGAAGAGTAGCAAAACCCCTTTTTAATTCTTGCAAAATAACCCACCTTATCATAGCAAAGCATAATTAGGGCATCATAAACCCTTATCTTAAATCACATACTTCCATGACTTTTTATTTCATGATGTTATACAAAGAAAAAATAATATAATACTCATCATAATATCATCATAGTTTCCTTCCTAATCATGTCATGCAAATAGTTCCCAAAATCTTCATAAAAACCCACAACTTGGAAAAAAAACACTTGGGGAGGAAATGGTTGAGCTTGTGAGAGAAAGTTTCTCACAATCAAAACCCATATACCTTATCAACTTAATGAAGAGGATACCCTAACTTGGAGGGAATGAAACTAAAACCCTAGCTTGTTCTTTCTTCTTGAGAGCTTGAAGACTTGAGAGGGGCTTGAAAATGTTTTAGACTTAGGAAATTTTGGAATAAGGAGAAAGTGAGAGGAACTAGGGTTAAAAAGGCTGACTAAGGTGTTCTTTTGATGATCAAAATGACATCGTATAGGCATAAGATGCTAAGAAATGACCAAACTATCCCTTTTTAAAGCTGGTCGGACAAGTCTACGAGACCCCGTGTATGGGCTGTGGACCATTCTACGAGCCGTAGATGGAGTTTCATCTAATGCCCCTCTTCCAAATGTCAAAGACCCTTTTTTATCTAATTCTCCCACTATTGCACGATCTACAACTCACAGATCATTCTACAGGTCGTAGATGGTGTTTCGTCTGATAGACTCTCAGAGACCCCTTTCTCTTATTCTCATCCTACAATATGGTCTATGACTCGTAGAGGACTTTACAGGTCATCTGGTGAGTCGTATATTAAACTTCATAAGATTCTAAATTTCACCAAGTTTTTCAAGTTTCCACGAACCCACTTTATGAGTTATACATTTTACGAATCGTAAACCCTTCGTAGAATCCTACAGTTTCAAACTTTCCAAGGCCTTCATTCCTAACCCCTTTCATACTCCTCATGGGTGAGGCCTTTCAATATCTCCCCCTTCAGAGCATTCATCTCCGAATGTGCTAAGGCAAGCTCTAAGGAATGGATTTATTCACCTCAATCCAATGCACCATATACAAAATACTACACATACAACATTCAAAATCTTAAAACCATATTTCAAATAGCACTTACAATGCAAATCTCAAAACCACATAAACATACATAAATGTCATAGGAATGGCATGCAAGGAAAAAAGGTCCTAAGATAGAAAGATGGTATTACCTTAAGTTTGATCGGAAGAGATAAGCATATCGTTTATTCATATTGGCTTCAGCTTCCCACATGCGACTTTCTCCATGTTGGTTCCTCCGAAGGACTTTGACAAATGTATCTCCTTGTTTCTCAACCGCTTAACTTACCTATCCAATATTTCCACCGAGACCTCCTTATAAGTCAAGTTCTCTTCAATATTCACCAGTTTTATGGGCACAATGGAACTAGGGTCCCCAATACACTTTCTCGACATGGAGACGTGAAAAACCAGGTGAACCATACTCATTTCCATGAGCAACTCTAGTTCATATGCAACCTTACGAGTACATCTCAAGATCTGGTAAGACACTTTATATCTAGGATTTAACTTTACCTTCTTGCCAAAGTGAACAACACCCTTCATTGGCGAAATCCTCAAATACACGCAATCATCAGCATCGAACTCAAGTTCCCTCTTTCTAGTGTTAGCTTCAAACTTTGTCAACTTTGAGCCACCTTCAATCTTTCTATTATCATCCTCACCTTCCCCAATGCCTACATGACTAGATCCGTACACAGCAAAACCATTTCTCCCACTTAAAACCAACCGAATGGGAATCTACCATGCCTCTCATAAAGGGCTTCAAAAGGAGCCATCCTAATAGCCGACCAATAACTATTGTTGTAAGCGAATTCGATGAGCAGAAGGTGCTCATCCCAACTACCATTAAATTCTAAGACATAAGCCCTAAGCATGTGCTCAAGAGTTTGAATAGTCCTTTCGGCTTGCCCATCCGTTTGCAGGTGAAAAGGCCATGCTAAGCTTTCCTTTAGTGGCAAGGCCCTTATAGAAGGACCTCCAAGAGTGCAATGTTAACTGAGCACCACGATCTAAAATAATAGCCGATGGAATCCCATGCAATCTTACCAACTCATGAATATACAAGTTGGCATAATCTTCAGCACTATTGGTGGTTTTAACCAGTAGGAAGTGAGCTGACTTCATCATTTTATCAAACCACAACCCAAATACAATATAAATGCCTTCTAGTCTTCGGCAATCCAATTACAAAGTCCATATTGATCCCTTCCAACTTTGAAGTAGGAATCTCTATTTCTTGGGTCAAACACCAGACCTTTAATGTTCGGCCTTTATTTGTTGGCAATTATGGCAACCGGCTACAAATTTGGCAATGTTTCCCTTCATGCCACTCCACCAATACATTTCCCTCAAATCTTTATACATTTTAGTAGAATCGGGGTGAATATAGTAAGACGAATTATGGGCTTCTTTCAAAATAAACTCTCTCAAGTCATTGCCCTTGGGCACACATAACCTACTTTGGTACTAAAGAACGCCATCTCTCCTTTAGGAGAAAGCTTCCACCTTGCTATCTCTTACCAATGACTTCAACTTCACTAATGCGGTGTCAAGATCTTGCTTGGAATTGACCTTTTCGATCAAAGAAGATTTGGAACCATCAATAACTACCACACCTCCATTTTCAACTTCTTTCAATCTAACTCACAACCAAGCCAACCGATGGACCTCTTTCTCCAATTGCCTCTTGCTATCCTCAAGGTGAGTCACACTACTCACGGACACCCGACTTAGGGTGTCGGCCACCATATTAGCTTTGCTCAAATGGTAATGTACACTCATGTCACAGTCTTTAGGGAACTCTATCCACCTTCTTTGCCTCAAATTTAGTCTCTTTGGGTGAACACATAGCGGAGACTCTTATGATTGGTGAACACATCCACATGAACCATGATGCCATATCTTCAAAGCGAATACCACAATAGCTAGTTCAAGATCATGGGTGAGGTAGTTACGCTCGTGAACCTTTAGATGCCTGCAGGTATAGGCAATTACTTTGCCGTTTAGCATTAGCACATACTCTAATCTGATTTTTGAAGAATCACAATACACTACGAATCCATTTAACCCTTTCGGTAGAGCCAAAATAGGAGCGGACAAAAGCTTGTCCTTCATGGCCTAGAAACTTCTTTCACGCTCATCGATCCATATGACTTTTTCCTTTTTTGGGTCAATTTGGCCAAAGGTGAAGCAATTGAGGAGAACCCATTCACAAACCTTCTATAATACCTGGCCAAACCCAAGAAACTTCTAATGTCCGTTAGAGTCAAGGGCATGGGCCAATTCCTTATTGCCTCTATCTTTTTTGGATCCACCTGAATCCCATCACCCAACACCACGTGACCTAAAAATGCAACTTCCCTCAAACAAAACTCAAATTTGTCAAATTTAGCAAAGAGTCTTTCCTCCCTCAATTTTTGCAACACCACCCTCAAATGTTTTGCATGATCCTCCCCCATTAGGGAATAAATCAAGATGACGTCAATAAATACGACAAAAAACATATCAAGGTAGGGTTTAAAGACCCTGTTCATGAGATCCATAATACCATTGGAGCATTTGTTAGGTCGAGTGACATCACTACAAACTCAAAATGCCCATATCTTGTCTGGAAAGTTATCTTGGGAATATCACACTCCCTTTCCCTCAATTGATGATACTCGCACCGAAGGTCAATTTTGGAGAAGTGAGTAGCCCCTTACAATTGATCAAATAGATCATTGATCCTTGGCAATGGGTATTTGTTCTTTATGGTGACCTTGTTGAGTTGTCGATAGTCGATGCACATTCTAAGCGAACCATCCTTCTTTCTCACAAACAATACTAGTGCACCCCAAGGAAACTTGCTTTGCCTTATGAACCCCTTTTCTAACATATCCTTTAGTTGCTCCTTTAATTTCTTTAGCTCCACCGAGGCTATTCGATAGGGAGGGATGGAAATGGGTTGAGTATCGAGGAGGAGATCTATACTGAATTCTATCTCCCTTTTGGGAGGGACACTGGAAAGTTCACGAAGAAGACATCAAGAAACTCATTAACAATCGGGACTGACTCAATAGGGGGAACCTTGGACCCGACATCCCTAATCCGCATAAGATGATAGATATAGCCCTTGGAAATCAACTTTTGTACCTTAAGATAAGAGATGAATCTACCCTTGACCATCGAATCATGACCCTCCTATTTAAAGACAGGCTCACTAGGGATTTGGAATTTGACCTTACAAGTCCTACAATCAATAGTGGCATGATATGCATGTAACCGATCCATCCCCAAAATAATGTCAAAATCTACCATATCAAGTTCTACAAAGTCACAAGGAAAAACTTTATGCAATAAAGACACTGGAGAACCCTTATAGACTCTTTTAGCAAGATCGAACTCATCAACAGGGGTAGACACCTCAAAAGATTCACATAACAATTCAAGACACACATGGAGTCGGTTAGCAATAAATGGAGTTATGAAAGAAAGAGTGCCACCCGGATCCAATAAAGCATAAAAAATCAAGATTACAAATCTTTAACATACCGGTAAGAATATCGGGTGCCTTATGCACCCCTTATCTCCCCTAAAGAGCATAGAATCAGTTGTGTCGAGGAGCACCTCCTTGTGGACCATCTTGTGCTCTTTGATCACCATGAGCACCTTGGCCTTGAGGACGACCATCCCTATCCTTATTTGGATAATCCGCAACCTTATAGCCTATTTTGCCACACCCAAAGCAAGAACCGATATCTCTGTAGCATCTACCTCCATGGTTCTTGCCACACTTTCCACACGTAGCAGTAATTTGACCACTATTAACACCTTGATCAATTAGGTTGGGAACCCTATCATTTGCAAACTTTTGGCCATGGGGATTGGAGGACCCTTGGCCTTGAAATTTTTTACCTTGCTGGAAATGACCACCTTTAGTTCCTTGGAATCCACCATCAAGTCGAGCCCTCTTGGACTCCCCCATTTTTCTCTTTTTAAATTTCACCCCCTCAAATTATTTGGCGTAGATCATGAGCCATGATATATCCATATCTCTAATGAGCATGGCGGCATGGCACTCTTCATTAATTAAGTCGGACACACCCGGCACAAACGTATGCATCCTTGCCCGAGGATTGTCAACCAAGTGAGGAGCAAACTTAGAGAGGTTTTTGAACTTAAGGGAATACTCCATCACGCTATAGATCCTTGCCTATAATTTATGAACTCCGTAAACTTTTCTTCTCTTAGCTTAATTAGGAAAAAGTGATTAAGGAAGGCAACTTTGAATTCCTCTCATGGAATGGGCTCATCATCCACTTTCTCTGTCTTCCATTGATTATACCATATTTGAGTAAGGCCCTTGAGTTGGTAGGCTTCTAGTTCTACTTTCTCCTCCTAACATACCCCCATGATGGCCAAGACCTTATATACTTCATCTATAAATTCTTGGCGGTCTTCCTCTACCTTCGAGGCATGGAATTCCGTGGGATTCATCCTTGTGAAATCCTTTACCCTTGAAGCTGGTGTAGGAGTATGAGGAGCTTGAGCCCCTTGATTGGCCATGGCACGTGCCAAGAGGGTGACCACATTCTGGTATTCAACATAGAAAACCCCTTCTCCTTCCGCTTGAGGTACTTGTGGGGCCAAAGGGGCTAGCTCATCCTCGAGAGTTGGAGCTTTTTGTGCCATTTGTCGTGGCAAGATAATCTAAAAGAGCAAAAAGGCTACTCGTTAGAGGTAGGAAACCTTATGTTAAATCTAGAGTATGAAGTAGAGTATAATGAAGTGAACCATTTCCTAAAACGCCTAGTAGCCTCTCACTCATAGTTGTGGTGTGCTTCACAGCCATAAACAAGACTCTACTTGATACTGTGTGTTGGATTTTAGAGGACCATTTACAAATCTAGTATTCTGATACCAGTTTGTCATGACCCAAGCCTAGGGCCTAGACGCGACACAGCGAATGGGAACCCGAGTGGGATCCCAAACAAGCCTCATAACCATGTAAGCACATCCTTGGTCTGTGAAAGCATGAAAGAGCAATAAAACATATAACACATAATATCTAAGGGAAGCGGGACCTTGTACTCACACTATTGGGATAATATTGGGAAGAGGATGTGCATACATCACATAGCAAATAATCTCTAAGGTGCGGGTAAGTATAACTCATGCTACGGGGTGATTAGGGGCTTAGGACTTCTATCTTATCACCATAAAAAAGCATTTAACAAAAAGGAAAACATGGGACTAAGGGATGTTTTCATAACACAAAAGTATAAGGAGTCAAGCTCAATAATACATAACCATCACAATATCCAACAACACCTCTAAATTTCGAACAGGTCGGGGTCTAAGACATCTCTCGAGCTCACCCTCAAAAGGTAGTATCCAAAATAACTGAGTCTAACAAGGCATGAATGTAAGTGGAATTTTGTCCCCGAATATGGAGGACTCACCAAGCAAATCTCCAATTGAAATGTCTAACTGCGTGAACGAAAAGGATGATACAGTGCTCCTGTTCCTATATGATTACATCATACAGGAAAAAAGTGTGTGTTAGTACATAGAATGCACTAAGTATGCAAGGTGTAAATGCAACAAGAAATATAAGTCATTTTCAACAATATGCATAATTATAATCAACGAATGTAATTTAATATGTCATGCATGCTCAATGCCATGGTCAAATTATGTAGGAAGGAATCATCTAATAAGTAAACTAAACAAAGTGAGATACTACTTGGAATCCCGGTATTCACCCTACACCGAATAAAGGAGTGGTCTACCTTGTTGGGGTAAACCAAACACTCAACTTACGAGAATATCCCCCATTTCAGCACCCATGTTTTATCAACCTTATGGGAACACCACCCTTTTTTCTATACATATTTTATTAACCTTACAAGAACATCACCCATTTGGATATATGACTCACATGTGTTGTACGGGAATATCACCCATTTTGTCAATCGTGGAACTTAAGCTATATGGATCCATTAGCTAATTCAAAATCCTATGGTGGAAATATAGTTTTGGGACAATAGTAATATACCATGGTCCGTTCAGTGCTGGGTCACAATCCCAAGGAATACTCAAATTATTCTTATTATTATAGTATGCAAAGCATCTTAGTGTCCTCAAAGTTCATAGAATAGCTCATTAATAACTAAGTTTCATCATATCAAAGAAATGGCATCGTAACTTTTCATAGCTTTCACAACATTCTCATAATTCATAGCATACATATAGCCCTTCACAATTTACATCATTCATAAATCACATATCTTGCCATAAGGCATTTGTCAACATAAAAAGCTTAGTTCATGATTTGGTAAACATATGGTGGGTATGCAATTATGCTCAAAACCATGCAAGAACAATAGTTTTAGATATGAGGAGAGTAGAAAAACCCCCTTTTCAAATCATGCAAAACAACCCACCTTATCATAGCAAAGCATAGTTAGGGCATCATAAACCCTCATCTTAAATCACATACTTCCATGAATTTTTATTTCGTAATGTTATACAACTATAAAATAATATAATACTTATCATAATATCATCATATTTCCTTCCTAATCATGTCATGCAAATAAATCATGAAATCTTAATAAAAATCCATGACTTGGAAAAAAAGACATGAGGAGGAAATGTTTGAGCTTGTAAAGAAAAGTTGTCACAATCAAAACCCACATACCTTATCAACTTAATGAAAAGGAAACCCAACTTAGAGGGAATGAAACCAAAACCCTAGCTTGTTCTTTCTTCTTGAGAGTGTCTTAGACTTAGGAAACTTTGGAATAAGGAGAAAGTGAGAGGAACTAGGGTTAAAAAGGTTGATTAAGAGGTTCTTTTGATGATCAAAACGATATAGTATGGGCATAAGATGCTAAGAAATGACCAAACTACCAATTTTTAAAACTAGTTGGATACGTCTACTAGATCCCACTTACGGGTCATAGACCATTCTACGAGCCATAGATGGGATTTCATCTGGTGGACCTCTTCCAAACTTCAAAGACCCCTTTTTCTCTGATCCTCCCTCTGTGACACGATGTATGACTTGTAGCTCATTCTACGAGTCGTAGACAGTGTTTCGTCTAATAGACTCTCAGAGACCCCTTCTTTGATTCTCATTCTAGGATACGGCCTACGACTCATATAGGACTTATCTAGTCATCTAATGAGTGGTATATTGAACTTCAAAAGATTCTAAATTTCACCAAGTCTGCCTTTACGGGCTGTACTTTATTTTACATGTCGTAAACCCTTTTGTAGAATCTTACAGTTTCAAATTTTCTAAGGCCTTCTTTCCTAACCCCTTTCATACTCCTCATATGTGGGATCTTACACATGACATGTAACTCTTCTTTGTAAAAACCTCAGTGACCTAGCCTTATTAAGTGAAATATCCTGAAATTGACCCTGGTCCTTCCTTCAATATTATGCACCTTGACTGAGGCAAAAAGCCTAAGGTGAGGATGGCTACCAAATATGGTTCTAGTTCTAAGGTTGGATAATGTGCACCTCAACTTAAGCAAAAAACCTAAGTTGAGGGTGTTTAGTGTAAGGGTAAAATACAAAATAAGGGAGAAAGTTAGTGATACATGGAAAAGGAATACAAATATGTAATAGCTGCATAAAAAATAAATGATGCCTTAGTTATGAGCTAAAAAGAAAAATGAAGTGTAAATATAAGGCAAAAAGCTGAAAAATAAAAAGAAAGTACCCATAAAAGCCTGAAATCGGAGAAAGGGAGAATGGAAATAAAGTAACAGAGTTGGTAGGGCAAAACTATAGAAAAATTTAGTATCAAGGAGGGACTTTAGACATTATGTTCCCAAAATATCATACCAAAGCCCCGTGAGCCTACTTTATAAGCCTGAAAAGTCCTAAAGTAATCATGTGATGGCACTTGCTTTGCATTGTTAACATTAGGCGTATTCAGTGATTGTAGCTTGTTGATAGTACCTTACTTATCGTGGTTGCACTGTCGCATGCATTAATTTGCATTGGTTTGCTGGATAGCTATCTGATTGTGTTTTGAAAAGTAGGTTGGATATTTGTGCTTAAGTTTTTATCTGATATATGCCATTAGGTTGAGGTCTGTGTGTTACTGTGCTGCTTATATAGATCGAGTATGTTGCTTGAGAACAAGCAACAATTTTAAGTTGAAAGTGTTGATGTGCTATCAAAATACAATACTTTTGATGCTTAAAACTTTGAACTTTGTGTGTTGTCAATATGATCTTAGGGGGTTTGATGTGTTTTTTGTTTTTTTGCAAGATTTCAAGGTTGGCACAGATTTTGGGCAAAATATGCAGAAGTTGCTAATTTTAAGGATCCACGAGACCCTTTATAGACCATAGAGTATTTTACAGGCCGTGAAGGACATTTCGTGTACAATTTTAGTGAAGGGTAGATTTTGAATTTCGGTCTACAAACATGCAGATGAGTCATGAAACACTTTATGAATCATAGATCGGGCCTCGTACCCTAAGGATCAAAGAAGGAGGATTTTATAAAGTTTCATCACACCAAACCCACCTACAGGCCATAGAGGGGGATCGTAGAAGCCAAATCCAGAATTTCAGCAACAAAGTACGAAAGCCCAACTACGAGCCATAAAGTACTTTACGACCCATAGAGCACCTCGTGGAATATGCTGATCCAGTTATCCTATTTTATTTTGGATTCATATTTAAACATTATAAATAGGTTGTTAGGTTATTTTACTTAAGAGAGCTGTGAGATACAGTCGAGAAACATATTGGAGAGTTGAGAAACACTTGTAAACTTTGATTTGATCTTCTAATTACAATCTTGTGATTCTCATTGAAGCTTTAGATTTTTTTGTACTTAATTCATTTGTGTTGGTACTCTATCATGTTATTCAAAATCATGAGTCTTGCATTTACACAAATCATGAGTTAGCTAAATCCACAACTAGGGTTGTGGGAACCATGAAGAACTAACAAGGCAAAACTAAATAATTTGTGATTCTTGAAAAATGTGCATGGATGTATTAATTAATTCTCTTTGTTTTTCATACTTTCTAGTGGTGGCTAACATTAGAACCCGCCTAGTGTTACTGAATGGACCAAGGTGGTAATGAACAGGAAAAGAGAATAATTAGAAGGATTTGATTGATGTTTCTCATCTAATCGATTGAACTGGGCCAAGGGAAGTTGCACTGGGACAATAGGAAAAGGTTAGTAATGTCACACTGTGGGAATGGACCAAGTCACGTAGTGATATTCGCCTCTCGCTTGGGCCAAAGGGTTTGGTTTACTTAACTTACTGTTTTGCATTCTACACACTAGAAAAGAATTCGGGTATTTGGTGATATTAAGTTAAGAAATCATGGGGAATACAATACCCTAGTTTCTCTCCATATTAATTAAACCCTTGTATTAGTTAGGATTACTCTTTACTTGTTATTATAAACCTCCCCTCCCTTCGGGGAGATAAGTTGGTTAATAAACCCAAATTGCAGAATTAAAATCTTCTAAGTGACCATATTCCCTTTGGTTCGACCCTAACCTTAGTTAGGTTCTATATCTTGACAACAACTGCTTTAGCCTAAAAAAGGAGGTGTAGATTAGGGTACATCAAGAATTTAGACACGTCTTTCTTCATGTCGTTCCACTAATAAATTTTCCACAAGTCTCTATACATATTTGTGGAATCAAGATAAATAAAAAGGGAGGAATTATGTTCTTTTTGCAATATTAACTTTCTCAATTTGGCAACATTTGTCACTCATAGTCTCCCTTCCTAACAAAGTATCCTATCTCCCCTTGTGAGAAGACCTCTGTCTTTCCTTACTTTACCAAGACCTTCAATTCAACCAAGGTAGGATCAAGATCTTGCTTGGACTTGACATCCTCAATCAATGAGGACTCAAAGCCACTTAGCACCATCACACCACCACTACCATCATCATTTAACTTTACTCCAAACCTACACAATGTATGGACTTCTCTTACCAACTCCTTTTTTCCATCATTTTCTAAATGAGACACACTACCCATGGACACCCTGCTAAGTGTGTCGGCTACCATATTAGCCTTACCCAGGTGATACTTCACACTCATATCATAATTTTTGAGAATTTATAACCATGTTTGTTGCCTTAGATTTAGATATCTTTGAGTGAACACATATTGGATCCTTTTGTGATTGGTGAAGACATCCACATGAACCCCATACGGGTAATAGCGCCATCTCTTTAATGTAAACACTATGAACACAAGCTCAAGATCATTTGTTGGGTAATTCTTTCATGCACCTTCAATTACCTTGAGGCATTGGCAATGATCTTACTGTGTTGCATTACCACACAACCCAACCCAATTCTTGATGCATCATAATAAATAATGAACCCATTGGTTCCCTCTTACAACTTCAAATTGGAGCCAAAGTCAACGGATTCTTCAAGGTTTGAAAAGTTTTCACACTCATCCATCCACATGAACTACACCTTCTTTTAAGTCAACCTAGTTAATGGACAAAATGGAGGAGAAACCTTCCACGGACCTCCCTCCTATAATACCTAGCTAGTCCCAAGAAACTCCACATGTCCATAGGAGTCAATGGCCTAGGACAATTTCTCACCACTTTTGTCTTCTTTGGATCAACCTTGATCATATCACCTGACACCACATGCCCAAGGAAGGCAACTTCCTTTAACCAAAATTCACACTTATCAAACTTAACAAATAGTCTTTCTCCCCTTAAAGTTTACAAAACCACTTTCAAATGCTCCATATGTTCTTCTTTACTTCAGAAATAGATTGGAATATCATCAATGAACACCACAATGAACATATCAAGGTAGGGATTGAGACCTTATTCATAAGTTCCATAAAGATTACACTACATTGGTTAGGCAGAAAGACATAAAAAACATTCAAAATGCCCATACCTTGTTCAAAAAACTATTTTAGGAATGTCACTCTCCCTTATCCTTAGTTGTTGATGCCAGAGCATAAGTCGATCTTAGTAAAGTACTTGGCACCTTGCAATTTTTCAAATGAGTCATCTATCTTTAGGATCGGATACTTGTTCTTAATGGTGGCCTTGTTGAGTTGTCGGTAGTTTATGCACATTCGGGGTGAACCATCTTTCTTCCTTACAAACAATATCGGAGCAACCCATGGAGACCTACTTGGTCTAATCAACCCTTCTTCAACAAATCCCTTAGTTTCTCATTTAAATCCTTCAACTCTGCCGGAGCAATTCTACAAGGAAGAATGGAGATAGGTTGAGTGTCGAGTAAGAGGTCTATACAAAATCTATTTCCTTATCGAGAGGAACACCGGATAACTCTCTTGGAAAGACATTAGAGAATTTATTTACAATAGGGACAGACTCAAGAGAGAGGACTTTTGAAGTGACATCTCTAACCTACACTAGATGGTATATACATCCCTTAGAGATCATTTTTTGAACTTTTAAGTTAAAAACAAATTGACCTCTGCGTGAGGAATTACTACCCTTCCATCAATGAATAGAGCTCTACCAAGTCACAAGGAATTACTTTATGCAAAATGGACATGGGATAATTTCTATAAACCATTTTCGTAACAATGGACTCTCCTATGAGAGTGAAAAGCTCAAAAGGTTTATTTAGGACTTTGGTACATGCATGAAATCTATCAGCAAGAAATGGAGTTACAAAAAAGAAATTCCCTCCTGAATCTAACAATGCATATGCATCAACATCATAAACTTTTAACATACTAGTAGCCACATCTGTAGCTTCTTCTACTTCTTGGAGGCCATGAAGATCACAGAACCTATAAGTCCTTAGAGCATCTTGGGCTTGCCAACCTTGGCCTTGGGGCCTAATACAACCGCTCCTATAATCCTTTGTATGATGTTCGAGCTTGCCACACTTGAAACATTCATTAGAGCCAGGGTAGGCACTCCTTTTTTGGGGCCTTTCACACTTAGGATAATTTGGCGATTATGGCTTAGGATTAGCCCTATTATCATTATTGAATCAGGGAGGAGGGGTGTTGATTGACCCTTTACCCACTTGCCTTTAGCCACCTTGAAATTTTCCATGCTACCTCTTCTTTGGTAAGAGAATTGACCATCATCCATCCAAGCCTTCTTGGACTCCTTGGCACGCTCCCCTAACTTTCCTTCTTAATTGGTTTTGCATATATCATCAAATGGAAGAGATCTCCACCTCTTTTATGAGAAATACAGTCTTACATTTTTTGAACACCAAATCTGACACCCCAGAGATGAATTTACTTAGGCCTACAGGTCCACCTCCATGAATGGTTTATACTGGAAAGCTTTGTATTTGAGGGAGTATTCTCTCTCACTCATATGCCCTTTCTTCAAGTTGATGAATTCTTGCACCTTTTCTCCCTAAGCTCCAATGAGAAGAACCTATCCAATGATGCTCCCTTGAACTCTTCCCACTTAATTCAGCCCGCTCTTTCAATCCTTTCATCTACCCATTAGTCAAACCAAACTTTGGCCATACCCTTGAGTTGGTAGTCCCCTAGCTCGACCTTTTCCTCTTGTGGCACCCCCATTACGGTGATGATTCTATATGTTTCATCAATGAACTCTACCAGATCATCACCAATTTTAGAGCCATAGAATTCTGGTATACTCATCCTAATAAAATCTCAAACCCTTTTTGTCAGTAAAGGTCCTTGGGGAGGAAGTGCAACCTCTTTATTGTCTTGATTGGCCAAGCCTTGGGCCAACATTGTAACAGCGGCTCAGAACTTCCATGTGTGACTCCTTCGTATTGTCGGTAAAGGTCCTTGGGGAGGAAGTCCAACCTCTTTATTGTCTTGATTGGCCAAGCCTTGGGCCAACATTGTAACGGTGGCTCAGAACTTCCATGTGTGACTCCTTCGTCTTGTCGTATGGGAGGATTTTGGTCCTTATTTTCCTCCCTATGTAGTGGAGAAGGAGCTTGATCTTCATTCACCTCCCAAGGTGGTGCTCTCCTTAGTGGAATGATCTACAAATAGCAAAAAAGGAACATTGTTAGATAGGGAAAACTTATAGATGATTCTAAAGACACGACATGATTAATGAAGAAGGGAAAACATCCTAAAAGCATCATATCCCCTCATTCATGGTGGTGTTGTGCTTTGCAACCTTAAACAACACTCTACTTAACATAGTATATTGGACATCTGCAGAATATTTCAATACCTCGTGCTTTGATATCAAACTTGCCATGACCCGAGATTAGATCCTAGTCATAAAATAGTGAATGAGGGACCCATAGGCATCTCATCCAAGCTATATTAGAATTAATAATCACTCATTGGTTAATATCAACATAAAGCATAAATAAAAATGAGGGATTGGACTAAGGGAAAACATTAAAGCTTAACCAAAATAAATCCAAACAATCATCATTGTCCAAACATACAAACTATATATGACTTAATGGAGGCCGAAGAACGGTCTCAGTTCCAATTAAATTGAAACTACATAAAAATAAGAAAGAAAGTAAGTCTCTAGACATCATGTCTATAATATAGAAATGTCTAAAAGATACAAGGCATGAAAAAAATGTGTGAATTCCTCGAACTAATGGCTTGTTAATGCTATAATTCTTATCCTTAATAAGCTAGCCATGTGCTAATGGAGGTGGTAGAGCATCGATCCCTATATGGTGACATTATATAGGTAAAATATGTGTTAGTAGTAGGAACCTTCTAAGTATGTGAGATGCAAATGCAAACATAAAATTATAATGTCATCATTCAAAGTTCTTAAGAATGAACAAGGAACAAAGCTCAATATGAAGTAAAATCAATGCTTCATATGATACACTTGTGATGGAACAAAGATATTAAATCTTACACTTTGTGGGAAAGGACCGTAACTAATATATAAAATAATGTGAGCTACTACATAAAATCCAATATAACCCCCTAGCGGAACTTCACTTAGGAATACATCTTTCTTTAACATAAATGGCCTATAAGGATCCACCAGCCTAACCTCTAGGGGTTCTTATAGTGGTATATTGTTAATGGGGCAAGGGGTTGCTACAAGGGTTTTCTTACCTTAACCCCACCTCAATGCCTCATATGATGTTTTGTCAATCCCATGTAATACTTTAGACATAGATGCAATCATGTAATATAATTTGTAATCATAAGTAGCAATTTCATAAGAGTAGCCTGAAAACTTTGAAAACACCAAGTGAGAATTTTCCTTTCACATTAGGATCAATCATAAATATTTCTAATGGTAACATCAACATGTCTATATCTTTGACAAGTTTGATAATTTTAAATCCATTATTTATACCCTCATCATCATCATATACCATGCAAGGTCATCTCGAAGTTAGCAGGCTTATGCATGATCCTGAAAACACATAAATCTATGGAATGATGCATTAGTATCGTAAAATAGGCAACTTTAAAACAAGTATTAAATGGCCCACACATTATTGATCAAATCCTAGATGTTGAATTCATAATCATCAACTGAATACTCATGAAAAAGCATGGTAAAATATTACATTACATCATTGGAGATAAAATATATAAAAATGCATCATTAATACATCATTAAAGTCATAGGTATGCAACTTAACATTTTCTAGAACTTAACGAAAAGGTAAAGGATGGGTTAAGGAACTTTGTGGGTGGAAGGTACCTACAAATCAAATTCACATACCTTTGATTGACCTTTAAGAAAGGCTTAAAGAAGTTGAAGAAGGAATCCTTTGGAAGGAAAGCCCTAACCTTGCCTTGAATATATTTTTTCCTTATATGCCTTAGTGAAATTTGAGAGAATTTAAGAGTAAGTTGAATGAGAGGGCTTGGTAGAGTTTTGGGTCTAATATGGGGGGGGGGGGGGGGGCTAAGGATCCCAAAATAATGTAGTATTAAGTTAGGGATGTGTGGATTGGATAAATATGCCCTTTATTAAAACTGCCGGACCGCAAAGCATGACCCTAATTACGGACAATAGACCAAACCATGAGTTATTGTTTGAGTCATCATGTTCTTCTTTTTCCAATCTTCATAGACTGGTTTCTAATCGTCCAATCCATGACTTGTAGACCAATCTAAGGGTTGTAGAACTCCTTGTGGTTTTTCCCACACTTAGTCATTTTACTCATTGTTCAGGACCCTATCCAAGAAACCAAACCACGATCTATAAACCAAACTATGACCTATCCTGTTCATTATAATTCTCAATTTAGAAACCTTAATTTTCTATCAAATCTGCGCATAAATCCACAAACCATTTTTGTGGTTTATATATCATTCTATGGGCCATAAAAGACTTTCGTATGTCCCTTTGACACTTGACAATTTTTTTACCCTTATACCCTACAATCTATGAGCCTGGATGATGACTCAAGAAATAGACCACAAACAGCAAACTTGGCTCGTCCATTGCCTCTACAACTTTTTCAGATCTACTTTTTTAGCACTTTTAGCCTTTCAACCTGCGAATCCTTACACAAGGTGCAAAAAGGGACAAAGTAACCCAAGGTTTTAGTGGTTTTAAATCACATGTGCTGAGTGTGAAAGTGAGTAAATATGAAATTTAGAGTATGACCAATCAGCAACACAAGATTTGTAGTCAGTGGATCGCTAATGTGATTCCATGACTCTAATTTTCACCACCTTTTGGGTCAAATTTTAGACCTGGAGTTACTGTAAATTTTGGCGGTCAATGTCATCACTCAGAACATCACCGATGATGTTCGGTGATGAACAGTGAGATCATTTTTTGGTGAAACAAAATAGTCCTTGCTTACTATAAGTTTTGACGGTCAAGAACACATTTGGTGCATCACGAAACTGTTTGGCGGTGTATATCAACACCTTCAAAATGCACCATCTGACTGACCTTCTTTGCGTAAAGAAGAAAGCTCTTAGCTTTTCAAATTACCATATTCATTGTTTCATACCTTGCCACTCTACACTATTTTAGCATGATTTTTCCTTATTTTCATTAGTATTTGGGTCTCTATTTCATCAATGGAAGTCCTCATCAGTGTCCATTAACTACTATTCCAGTACATTCTTTGGGCTTTGATTTTTTAATTTTATTAAATATCGGGCTAATATTAGTTGAAATTGATTGAATACTTCTGTGGATTATTGTTGTTGAGTACAAATTTCTTTTATGGTTTTGATTTCAATAGTTGTATATGTGAGTTGGAAACCCTAGATCTCATGTAAGCTTGTTGTTATTGCTGTTAATTGTTTGGACTCCATGAATGAAATCGACCCTGTTTAAGTAGTGGGTCTAGTGTATGATTGAAAGGTATCACAATAAGGATCCGCATGCTGTGAAAATGGGAAGGGCAGATGCAATCCATTTGCCTCCTTTAGGTGGAAACTCAAACTTCTATGTGATAAGTTTGATGCTCTAATTACTCCAAATCAAAGGCTTGTTTAGGGTTTTATCTCATGAAGATCTCCTCGAACATTTGAGGAACTTTGTGGATGTTTGTAAGTTGTTCACTTTTTGGAATGTCACACAGGAGGCTATTCATTGTGGGTGTTCTCTTTCTCTCTAATTGGGAAATCATCCCATTGATTTGTAGAACTCCCTCGTGACTCTATTACCTCTTGGGAAGAATTAACTGATGCTTTTCTTGAAAGATTCTTTTTAATATTCAAAATACCCTAAATTGGAGAGAAAATTATGAATATTCAGAGCTGTGATGATGAACCTTTACATGAAGCATGACTTTATTTTCAAAAAACTTTGTTTTGTTGTTTGGATCATGGTCTCCCAAATAAGGTGTCATCGTAAATATTTTATCTGAGTTTTAACAATGCTAACAAAGCAACAGCAGACCAACTTGTGGGTGGCAGTATTATGAGACAACTATTTGTGGTAGCTTCAGCTTTGCTAAACCAAATGGCAAAAAACAAAATTGAGCTTGGTAAACAGGGGAAGACAAAGTTATTTTGACATGTTCATCTATGATTAAGAAAATACTTTGAAAAGATTCAGAATGTAACAAAATAGGGCCCGAATGATGACCCAACTTGATCTTATTACTAGGCATTTGATAAGATCTTCTCCAAAAGGTAGCCATAAGAATGTGAATGTTGCAGGTGTTATGGTGAATGATGAGGATGCTAATTTTGAGGCATTTCATAATAAAGAAGTCAAATATGTCAATAATCAAGTGGTGGGTTCTCGACCGGCCTTCCAAAGGAAAGTTGGAATCATGGTTGGACGAATGAGAGAGATGGTAATTGAAGAAATAAAGATTAGCGTCATAGAAATATTATTTGGTATGATCTTGAGTTTGATAGAGAGAGATATGTTCCACCTCATGATAGGGTCAAGCCGAAGTATCCTATTGCTCATCCAGAAAATTACTAAACTGAGGACATGCTTGCTAGAATCCTCAATAAAGTTGAGGGGACTGATAAAGTGATGAAGGAGATGAAATCTAATTTTTTGACCTTGAATCAAATCATGACTTCTCACTTGGCTTCCATTAAGAAATTGGAGACACAATTGAGTAACATTTAAGCTCATTTGAATCCTTGTCAAAAACGGGATTTACCTAGTGATACAGTGGTGAATCCAAAGAATGACACTCCTCAATTCATGGCTATCACCAATAGAAGTGGTAAAGTAGTTGGGGATGTGCCTTGTGTTAGTGATGTAGATATGGGTGATATTGTTAAAACTACAGTTATTGATAATAAAATTGATGATAATGATTTTGAAGAGGTTCAAAAGATGTTACTCCTACTCTTGGCAATCTCATGAGTGATTGTGATTCTAAGAAGGTGAAGGGTGATGTGTTGCTAAAATACAGCACTTTTGGTGCTTAAAATTTGAAATTTTTTGTGTTCTCAATGAGATGTTAGTTGGTTAATATTTTTTTGTGTTTATATTTGCAAGATTACGAGTTGGCCTTAATTTTGGGAAAGAGTGTAGAAGTTGATTTTTGCTATTATACGAGGCATTTTATGGGCCACAGATCATTCTACGTGCCATAGGGTAGTTTTGTTACCAATTCCAATGAGGGGTTGTTTTTTGAAGTTAATTCTATGAACATCTAGACGAGCCATAGAAGGTTTTACGAGTCGTAGAAGATAGTTTGGGCCCTAAGAATCAGAGATTAGGACTTTCTAAAGTTTCGTCAGACAAAATCCCCTTTACTAGTCATAAACCACTTTACTAGTCGTAGAGTTGAAGTACAAATTTTCAGCAGCTAAGTACGAGACCCCAATTATGGGCCGTGGAATGCAATATGGCCTGCAAACCCTTTATGTATGGCACGCCGACCAGTTTTCTTATTTTCTTTAGGACTTGTATTTTACTTATTATAAATAGGTTTTTTAGATTATTTTTCAGAAGTTTTTACCTAGTACTCAGAGAACTCAGTAATTAGAGAAAGAAAATTATTAGATCATATTGGAGAGTCTTTGAGAAGACTTGTGCTTGAATTTCATCTTTAAGCTCGTGATTCTTATTGAAGTTGGATTTGGTTGTTCTTAATTCTATTGTGTAAGTGTTCAATTATGTTTTCTCAATTCATAATTCTTGCGTCTACATAAAGCATGAGTAGCTAAATCCACAACTAGGATTGTGGGAACCATGAAGAACTAACAAAGTAAAACCAGATAATTCATAATTCTTGGAAAGTGTATATGCATGTATTAATTAACTCTCTTCATTTTGCATGTTTTCTAGTGATGGCTAACATTGGAACCTGCCAGTGTTACTGACTTGACCAAGATAGTAATGAATAGAAAAAGAGATTAATTAATAGGATTTGATTGATGTATTCTCGTCTAATCAACCAAACTAGGCCAAGGGGAGGTTGTAATGGGACTAATAGGTAAGGGTTAGTAATGCACACTATGAAGATGGGCCAAGTCCCATAGTGAAATTCACCTCTCACCTTCGACCAAAGGGCTTGGTGAACATAACTTATCGTCCAGTATGCTATACACAAAAAAAGAATTAGGTTATCCGGTAATACTGAATTGGGGAATCATGAGGAACACAATACCCTAGTTTCTCTCCATATTGACTTCTCTCTTGTGTTAGTTAGTTTAGTTATATTTTTTCATAGATTATTGCAACCCCCTCCCTTTGGGGAAGTAAGTTGGTTAACTATTTGAATTGCAATCATTGAATTCTCTTGAATCTATTTATTCCTTGTGGGTTCGACCCTAACCTTTGTCTGGTTTTATTTCTTGACAACAACCGCTTTATCCTCTAAAAAGGAGGTGTAACTTGGGTGACATCAAGATTTAGCCCGTTGCCGGGGAATACCGCTAGACATAGTGAATTCATAAGTAATTCAGGTATTAATCCTTATTCCCTTATTTTACTTTTGTTTGTTATTTTTGTTCTTTTTCAGGGTGTAAATGTAGTGTATGCCCAACACTTGGAGTCAAGGCAATCCCTTAACTCAGTTTGATCCATAGATCTATAGAACTTTGAGAAGAATGGCCCAAGACTATGCCAACAACATAGTCAATGCAGCTCAGAACAGCAACAACAATGAGGATGATGAGAATGAGAACCCACCTGCTCTAGAGGATATTGCTCCACAACCTCAAGATTTAAATGTCAATGGTAAGCAGTGGAATCAATTCAAGATGAATCATATGGCTATGGAGGTGACTGGAGCTATTGTGTTACCACCACTACCAGCAGACACAAAGTTCACAGTCTCGAGTGGGTTACTTCAGATGTTGAAGAACCGTGGGCTATTTGTGGGCTTACCATCGAAGGATCCTCATAGATACCTACATAGTGTGGCATTCATCTGCAAGAGTGTGATGGGAACACAAAATCTATCTATAGATGTTATGGGTCTTCGTGTCTTGCTATTGCCTTTTACGGGTAATGCAACATTATGGCCCAAGAAACTTCTAACACCCTTTACTGAAATGGGTGGTGGGAGCTTCTTAATTACCTCAATCTTAGCTCTGTCAACTTAATGCCTTTGCCCGAGATTCTATGGCCCAATATAATACCTTCCTTAACCATACTATGACATTTCTCCCAATTTAGTACCAAGTGACTTTCCACACATCTTTATAGAACATCATGCAAGTTTTCCAAACAATTCTCAAATGAGTGACTAACCACACTGAAATCATCCATGAATACCTCAATAATGTTTTCCACCATATCCAAGAAAATAGACATCATACACCTTAGAAATGTAGCCAGGGCATTACATAATCTGAATGGAATCCTTCTAAATGAGAATGTACCATATAGGCAGGTGAAAGTGGTTTTCTGCTGATCCTCTAGAGCAATTATGATCTGATTATAGCGAAAATACCCATCAAGGAAACAGTACCATCATTTTTCTGCAAGTTTATCGAGCATCTGATCCATGAATAGAATAGGAAAGTGATCCTTCTCTATTGCGGCATTGATATTTTTGTTATCCTTACATGCCCTCCTACGATGACTGGTCTCATACGAACCAATTCATTGTTTGCATTGGGCACCACTGTGATGCCCCCTTTTTTTGGAACACACTGAACTGGACTCATCCATTTAGTTTCTGCAATTGGGTGGATTACTCCTGCATCTAACCACTTGATGATTTCCTTGCAGACTACCTCTTTTATAGAAGGGTCCAAACACCTTTGATGCTCGATGTTGGGCTTGTAATCTTTAACTAACTGGATTTTGTGAGTGTATATCCCTGGAGGAATACCAATGATATCTGCAACAGTCCACCTAAAAGCCCTTTCAACCTGCTTGAGTACTATCACAAGGGCATCTTCTTGCCCCTCACTCAAGTCTGTGGCTATGATGACTGGTAATGTCTTGTTCTCTTCTAAGAATGGATACTTCAAATGCGATGGAAGTGCTTTTAGTTCAAACACCAGTGGAATCTCTATAGAAGGTTTTGTAGGTGGCTTCTCTCGGTTCTTCAAGTCTAGCTCCAACTTGGTCTAACGTATAGGGCCGAATAACAACCCAAAAGCATTTATAGTCTTTTCATAATCTGGTATACCATCACCATCAAAGTTTGTCAAGACTACCTCCAAAGTATCAACTCCTAGCTGTAGCTCAATAGGTACTTTTCACTCATCATCATCAACAACAATTTCAATTACCGAAACTACCCTCAGATTACAGTTCTTCCTTTCTTGTTGACAACAATGAAACACGACCTCTTCTTCCCCAACTCTCAATATGAGTAGCCCTTTCTCCATACCAACTAGAGTGCGACCTATAGCCAAGAAAGACCTCTGCAAAATAGTAGGAACTGTAAAATCAACCTCACAATCAAGTATAACAAAATCTACAAGAAATATAAATTTGTCTACCTTTACCAACACATAGTAAAGCACTCCCATGGGTATCTTGACTATTCTGTCTACAGTAGTAACCATATTTTTGTAGTAGTAGGATTTCCTAAGCCGAGTTTCTTGAAGATGGCAAGTGGTATCAAGTTGATGCTAGCACCCAAATCACAAATTGCTCTAGCAAACTCTACCTCCCTAATAGTGCATGGTATAGTGAAAGCACCTGGGTCTTCATGCTTTTGGGTCAATGACTTGGTAGTAGTGGCACCACAATGTTGAAGGTCATGTGAGAGAGCTTGACTCACCGTTCGCTTCATTGTGACCAAATCCTTCATGTAGCTTGTGTAACCCATCATCTTCTCTACAACTTCAATCAAAGGGATGTTCACCAGTAGTTTCTTGAGTATTGATAGGACATGCTTGAGTTTTCTCTCCTTCTCCCTCTTTTTGATACTTTGAGGAAAAGGGGGAGGAGGTCTCTGGAAGGTCTTATACTTCCTCGATATCTCACCCTCTTCAACTACCCATTTTTCGCATCATTATCTCTATCGACCACAACTCTCCTCATGCTTTCTTTCTTATGCACATTTTCTACTTTGGCCAACATGGAAGAGTCAATGCTACTTTTACCGTTCTTAGTTGCAATTGTCATGCAATGTCCCTCATTCTTCGGGTTTTGAAGTATTGCTTGGCAAAGCACCCTTTTAGCATTGATTCAATTAGAGGGACACTTGACAAATTGTTGTTCGAATTGCTTGATCTCCACTGAGTGAGACTCGATCTTTTGGTTGATACTTGAGATATCCTATTTCCTTCTCTTCAAAGTCTCATCTTGGTGATCGTCCCTCTTCAACAACATGTCAAACATTTCCTCAATCCTTGAATTACTAGAACCGACTTCGCGGTTATGAGGAGGAACATAAGGACCATTTCTATACTTATTTCTTTGGCCCCATTCAGCTTCTGCCACCCTGTCTCTCTCAAAATAACCACCACGGTTATCTCTATATACACCCTCTATATTGTAGTTCTGACCTCGATTTCTGGAACCTTGATGCTAATAGTCCAGATTTAACCCTTGGGCATTATTCCAAAAACCATCATTTGATCTCTAATAAAGCAAGCATCTTCATCACAATATGACTCACCATACATGGGCGCACTTGGGGGTTGGTGAACTACGAATGAATACTTTCTTGAGTTTGTTTCACCACCAAGTCCATGCTAGTCCAGAGTTGAGCAAGTTATTGAATGATGTCATCATTGATTTTTGCTTGATCTGAACCAATACTCACCGCACAAGAGCTTCTTTTAGTAGCTTAATCCCTTTGGCCCCATGCTCTATTGGTATTTACTACTTGCTCCATCCTTTCCACTATCCTTGTGAACAGTTAGTCTAAGAACATGTCTCCCATGATTGTATCGGCACATGCTTGACTATTCTCATCAAGAGCCTGACAGAAAATTTCCACTAAGGCGTCATCCACAATCTTATGGTCTGGAACCATTCTCAAACACTTCGTAAACCTCTCCCACATTGTACTAATGGAATCACCCGATAATCGCTCAAAGTTAGTGATTTAGTCCTTTAGTTTGAGCTTTTTGGACCTTAGAAAATATCGCTCTAAGAAGGCTCTTTGCAATTCTTCCCAACTGTTGATTGAACTCTGTGGGAGTTTTGACAACCATATTGCTGCATTTCTTATAAAAGATGAAGGGAACACTCGTAACCCAACAGCATCCATAGAGAGATTTTGTGTACCAATCAAATTTTACACACAAATGTAACATATGAAGATGACTGTGAGGATCCTCAATAGGTAACCCTGAAAAAAAACCACGGTTCTGAAGCATTTGGAGTAATTCACTTGAAACTATGACTTTAGTGTCTGTCAGTAGTAGTGACAATACTATAGCACCTGTAACATCAAAGGCCATAGGGTTCAACCGATATTGATTCCAACAATATGCATTCTCATTAAAATCCCTATAGTGTGGCCTATTTTCCCTTGGTGGTGGATTCTCCTCTCTATCCACATCATCATCATGTCGATCCATGGCTTCATCATTCGCAATATCCATGTTTGCTTGGGACATTCTCCTTAACATGATAGATCTCAAGATCAATTGGAGATAAGGGTCCGTATTGGCTCCTTCTGTTGGGCATACACCTAGTATACCCTGTAAAAGAAACTAAACAACAAAAGCAAAAACAAGAGAAAAATACAAGATAATTAAGAAATCAATACTTGAATTAAATACTAGTAAAATCAAGACAAAACCTCGCATATTCCCTGGCAACGGCACCATTAATTTTGATCACGCTCAAACAGTACCTCTCGCTTTGAGGATAAAGTGATCGTTATCAAAAAATATAACCTAACCATAGATTAGGGTCGAATGCCAAGGGAATATGGGGTTTTGCCGCATTGATTCACCAACAATCATTTCAAACATCAATTAACTCTATTGAAATGATTTATAAGAAACTAAAACTATACTAACAAAGCAAAGAGACAATCAAATTAGAGAGCAACTTGGGAAATTGTGTTCCCCATAATTCACTAACTCAAATACCTTAGATAACACAACCTAAATTGGGACATTTCATGCAAGACAGTAACTTAGGTTCTTCCAGCCCTTGGGCAGAGGTGAAGGTCGAATTTCACTATGGCGCTTCACTGACTATCATAGTGTGCCAACTAACTGTTACCTATTGTTCCAGTCAACCTCTCCTTGGTCAGGTTTGGTTGATTAGACGAGAACATATCAATCAAATTATGTCACCCATTTCCTTTTCCTATTTATCACTACCTTGGTCGGGACCATGACACTAGGCGGGGTTTAATGTTGGCCACCTTTAAACAACAAACAAAATAAAGGAAAATGTACAATACATGCAAATACCCAACTCAAGAGGTACAAATAATCTAGGTTATTAAGCTAACTACTCAAGGTTCTCACAACACCCAAGTTGTAGGGGTTTAGCTACTCATGACTTGGGTAAGAAAACAAGCAATGAATTAAACACACATAGTTGAGAAATTACCCAAGAAAAATTAAGAACAAGGAAACCCTTCTTAGAATCATAAGCTTGACTGATGAAATTGATTTACAAGTGATTCCAAATCTCCAAGTTGAGTCTCTAAATTAAAACCCTAGTCTAAAACCGTATAAAATTCTAAGAGCTTCTCTCTCTAAAATCTCTCTAAAAATCTATGTAATTGTCTTCTCCCTTCTAAAAAACTCTAACATATACTATTTATACTATTTACACAATAGTCCTCAAAATAATTTAAAATTTTAGATTGGCAATTGTTACGACTCGTAGGGTGACCTACAAGCCATAATCGGGCTTTCATTGTCAGCACTTGGCATTTTAGACTTCACTAATACGATCCACCTCTACAAGTCATAGTCTGGTATACGACTTGTAGTGCCTTCTCGTAATCCACCCTTGCATTTCTTGGTCTAAATTCAATCAACACTGTTAATCACTACGAGTAGGGGTGTTAATTGTTCAGTTTGGATCGGTTATTAGTTAAGAACATAACCAAACCAATTTGGTCAATTTTTAAATTTCTAAAATCAAACCAAACCAAATAAAAATATAACCATCGGTTTGGTTATTGTCGGTTTGGATCTGTTTGGTTTATTTTGTTTTGTTATTTTTTAGTTTGAAAGTAATATATTTGTTGAGGGCATACACATCTTGACAGACACAAACACCTTGTATATGAATAATCCACAAAAAGCTACTGTAGATTCAATTAAGCAATAGTACTAGAGTTATTATTATATGAACAAAGTGATTTAGTTAAGCAATACTAAATTTATTATACACAAATAAAGTGATTTAGTTAAATAATACTAAAGTCATTATATACCAAAGATCAAATCTTCATAAAAAAACTCAAGCTCAAAAATCAAATAACTACCCGAGGAAGGTAGTACAAGAAAATCGTATGCCAAAACACTAACAAGCGAACTATCAAATAGAAATGGTAAAGTTGAAGATTTAAATTAATTAAAATATAACAAAATATTTATATATTATTATGAATACAATATAAATAATTATAAAATTTATATATATAATTATTTCGCTCGGTTTAGTTATTTTTGCGGATTGTTTTTAGTAAAATCAAACTAAATAGTATCAGCTTTAAAAATTTAAGACCAAACCTAACCAAATCAACTCAAGTATCAAATTTTTTACTCGATTTGATTTGAACTGCGATTTGATTTGGTTGTTTAATAATAACCATGAACAACACTAACTATGAGAAGCCTTCTACGAGTCATAGTGAGGGCTACGACCTGTACCTTGAGCTTGTATGGTTGAACTTCAATTTCTCAGATTTTGGTTTTGGAAACTATTAATCACTGTGATCATCCCCTACAACTCGTAGCTTGGGCTATGACTCGTATTGGGTCTTGTAGATCCTCAAATTCAACAAAATCTACTACTTTCCTCCAAAATTAGGCCAACCTGTATTTTCTGTAAAAATAAACACAAAACACATAAAGACCATAAAAAGTCGCATTGAGAAACACAAAATCCCTTGTTTTAGGCGCCAAATGTGCTGTATTTTGAGCACACCAGTGTGTTGATGGAAAATGACAAGGTTATAGCATATGCCTTTAGGCAACTAAAGGTGCATGAGCATAATTATCTCACGCATGATCTTGAATTAGTGGTCGTGGTATTTGCTTTGAAAATATGGAGTCATTATTTGTATGGGGTTCATATATATGTATATCGACCACAAGAGTCTCCATTATGTATTCACACAAGAAGATATTAACTTGAGGAAAAGAAGGTGGTTAGAACTCCTTAAGGATTATGATATGAGTGTGCACTATCATCCTGGCAAGGCTAATATTGTGGTCGATGCTCTATGTAGAGTGTTCATAGGTAGTCTAGCTCATATTGATAACGGTAACAAGGAGGTGGCTAGAGAAATACACTAGTTGGCTAGGTTGGGAGTGAGGTTGGATGAAGGGGAGAACGGTGGCGTGGTGGTTTTTGATGGCTCTAAATCTTCTTTGATTTAAGAGGACAAGTCCAAACAAGACCTTGATCCCGCCTTGCTAGAATTGAAAGCTTTGTTAAAGGACGGTAAGGTAGAGATTTTCTCCCAAGGTGGAGATACTGTCCTTAGGTACCAAGGTAGGTTATGTGTGCCTAATATTGATGGGTTGAGGGATTTGATTTTGAAGGAGGCACATAACTCATCCTACTCTATTCACCCCAGTTCCAAAAAAACTTATAGAGACTTGAGGGATGTGTATTTGTGGGGTGGTATGAAAAAGGATATTTTTAGCCAGTTGTCACAATTGCCAACAAGTCAAAGCTGAGCATCAAAGGTTGGGTGGCCTAGCCCAAGACATAGATATTCCTATTGGGTAATGGTAGGAGATAAACATGGATTTTGTGATTGGTTTTCCAAGGACTAGGAAGTTCTTTGATTCCATTTGGGTTATCGTTGATAGGATGACAAAGTCTACTCACTTTCTATCGGTTAAAATAGCTTATGATGCCAAAGATATATTCTGAGTTAGTTTAGTTGCATGGGGTGTCATTTTCCATTATATAGGATCATGGTGCTAAATTCACTTCTCATTTTTAGAGATCCTTTCAAAAGGGTCTTAGTACCAAGGTCAAGCCTAGCACGACTTTTCATCACCAAACGGATGGTCAAGCTGAAAGGACAATCCAAACTCTTGAGGGTATGCTCACGGCTTGTGTATTGGAGTTTAAGGGTAGTTGGGATGAACATCGTCCACTCATTGAGTTTGCTAACAATAATAGCTACCACTCTAGTATTGGCATGGCCCCTTTTGAAGCTTTATGTGGTAGACGTTGTAGATCCCCAGTTGGGTGATTTGATGTGGGGGAGATGGCCTTGTTAGGCACGAATTTGGTTATGGAGGCTTTGGAAAAGGTGAGGTTGATAAGGGAAATATTGAAGATGGCTCAAAGTAGGCAAAAGTCCTACTCTGATGTGAGGAGAAGAGGCCTCGAGTTTGATGTTGATGATTGGGCTTACTTGAAGGTCTCACCCATGAAGTGTGTCATCCGATTTGGTAAGAAAGGAAAATTGAGCCCAAGGTTTATAGGACCCTATAGAATTTTGAGAAGAATTGATGGTGTTGCCTATGAATTGGATTTGCCTACGAATATGAGAATGGTTCATCTGGTCTTTCATGTGTCTATGTTGACGAAGTGTGTTAGTGACCCAAGTACTATAGTGCCCTTAGAGGTTGTGGGTGTTTTGGAATATAACTTGACCTATGAGGAGGTCCTAGTGGAGATATTTCATAGGCAAGTGGAAAGATTGAGGAACAAAGATGTGGCATTCGTCAAACTCCATTGGAGGAATCAAGAAGTTGAAAGTGCCACTTGCGAAGCCGAAGCGGACATGAAGAAATGATATCCATACCTCTTCCACTATATTCAAGTCGAAGGTAATAAATTAATTCCTATCTATGCTTTCAAGTCTTAAGTTTCAGCCATCATGTCATTTTTACATGCATACATGTTCATGATGCCAAGCTTAGGTGATTTTTGGTGCATATGTTTGAAACTTTTCAAGAATGATGTTTAAGTACATTTAGTGCATTCATATTATGCTAAAAGTCTCCTATTCACTACTCTTACGCATGATTTCTTTACATTCGGGGATGAATGTTCCCATGGGGGAGATATTTTAACACCCCTCATGTGCTTCGAAAATACCCTATATCATAATTCTTGCATATCCCAAACTCCATGCATAATTTCAAAAATCCAATTTCATATTCTTGTTCAAGGATAAAATTGTGGGGGAAAAGCATAGCCCTCGATTTTTAGATGACCCATAGTAAAAAATAATTTTCACAACGGTAAGCAGAAATAGTGTCGATCCGCGACCAGGCCACGTTGCGCCTGGGTCGCGGAGCTGTGTAAAATGGCCACCATGACTGGTCAGCGTCGTGCATAGGTACAAGTGCAAAATTTTCTTATTTTTCCTACTTCAAGAGAATTTGGATAATAATCCAATGCTTATTTAAACATGAAAAATCCCTTCCTTAGCTATTTTTCTACTCAAAAACCTTCAAAACCTCTCAAGTCATCAACCAATCCCCCATTCAATTTCAAGAACCTCAAGAGCACACTTTGTATTTCAAGGACCCAACTCAAGCTTCAAGTCTTCCTCAAGTTTACTCCAAGAAATTCCAAGTTTTAGGTATGTGAGTCTTCATCCATGGGTCCTTTCACCCATGGAACCCAACCTTCTCTTTTGATTAAAATTTTATGATTTCAAGTTGTATTCTTCATGGGTAACTTCTATTATGCATTATGAACATGAGTTATGATTGATTTTATCAAATACTGAGTTATTATATATGAATTGCTATTGAAAGCTCATTCTGAGTTGTCTTGAAACTATTGAAGCTATGCATGACATGAACTATAGAAACTATGCCACATTGTGAAATTTTGATGGATTTCATGACACCCAAAAATAAGGGTTTTACTACTATGTCGGTGGATTGAATTGCATGACTTTAAAATAATTTAGTTTCACTTTTTCATGTTTTATACTATCTAATTGCATGATTTTCAGCATGTGTCCATGTACCCACCATATTTGACTATATGACAAGGATTCTTAGGTTGATGATGAACTATTGCCTGATTTGCAAGTCAAGCGTTTTCATGATAATTATGGGCTCCCAAGAATGTATTAGACTCATGAAAGATTTTCATGATTTATAAGTGACAAGTTGAGCCTTATTCTATAATTCTACCCTCTTGTGAACAAATTATATCTATTTGAGGGGTCAAGCATGATTAATACTTTACCCTCATATTCAAGTTAAGCTCACTAGTAAGGGTCAAGCATGTTACAATCTTTATCCTCATGTGAAATGCAATACTTATAAGAAGGGTTCAAGTCCATGTATTGTTTTCTACCCTCTAGTATAAGATATATCCCTATGTAGAGATCAAGTATGTGAATGAGCTACTCATGTCATGTTATCATGTCTTTTGTAAGTTATTCATGTTATAATTAAACATATGATTATTTCAAGTATTTCATGGGATTAGACTTAGCACCGATTGAGGCTTAAGGTGAGGGCTCGACTCAAAGAGTCCTTATATAAAGTCTTAGTCTCTAAACCATGTAGGATTATATTATTTCCCTAAAAAGGCTTACTGGTGGATCTATCTAGGTCAAGTTACCCACAAATTGGGGTCAAGTATGGTTTACCTTGACAAATAGACAACACCTTCTCCGGTAGAGTGTCATGCATCGGGATTTCAAGTAGTAGCTCGCTTGGTCTTATATGTCGATTAAGGTCTCCTCCCACATATGTATGTTATTTTATGCAAGTTGATGGTTTATATGCATGTTTTATTATAAGCATAGATTATACATGTCATATTGACATTATACCCATGGTTTATGATCATGCATCTTGATTATCTTAGCTTATGTCCTTGTTATATCCATTGTACCTTGCATACTTAGTACATTTCGAGTACTAATGCATACTCTATGCCTACATGATATTATCATGTAGGAACCGAAGCTCCTATTAGTTATCCTCCTCTATGTGGGTAGTTGATTTGCTTGAAGAAGCCTTTGGTGAGTCTTCAACTCCGAGGACAATATCTACCTTTAATTTATGCTATGTTGAGACTTGTTTATTATGTTTGGATACTTATCATTTGAGGGTGAGCCCGAGAACTATCTTGGCCGCCGCTCTATTTATGTAGAGGTGTTGTTGGATAGTATGTTTGTCTATGCTTTTGAGCTTGACTCTTATTACATTTATGTTTGTATGAAAGACTTCCTTAGTCCTTATTCCCTTCTTCATGTTGATATTTGTTGATGATGAGATGAAATTCCCACTTCCCTTAGACTCTATTATCACTTATTATTGCTTTATTTGGCTTCTGCAACCAAGGATGTAGGAATGGTATGCTAAGAGGCTCGTTTGGGGTCCCTTCGGATTCTCAATTCGCCGTGTTATGTCTAGCCCCTAGGCTTCGTTGTGATAGTCGTATTCTGATGAGGGATCACCTTAAATAATTCTTCCTTCCTTTTGCTTCGCCTCCTTTGATTGTGTGCCAGGATGTCCTTTTCTTCTTTTAGATGTCTTCCCATCCTTGATGTCGGCCTTGGCTCCTTGTCTTTACTTTTTGATTTGTTCCTACAAAATGAGATCATCAAAAGTGATTAGATACTAACAAGGTATAGTCTACCTTTGCCAAGTAGGCTACTCTTTCTCTAGTGTAGACATAACATTGAGATTTCATGTAATAGCTCGCAAGGTCTTACATGTTAGTTGAGGTCTCATCCCCACTATGTTTATGTATTATGACATTCATGCATCATGATTTAAGACATATTGATATGATATTCTTTCCTATGTACTTCTTTATATATATATATATATATATATATATGTATCCTTATCATCTAACGTTGAAATGTAGGTTATCATATTCATATGCATTGTATGCCCGCATACTTAGTATATTCAAATGTACTAATGCATACTTTTGCCTACATGATCTAACCATATAGGGACCGGAGACTTTCTCCATCCAACTCTTCATTGCTAGATTAAATTATAGAAGTTTGCTTGCGGTGAGTCTTTTACTCCAAGGACAACACCCACCTTCTATTTACCTATGCTATGTCATGGATACTTTATATTGTCTATGTTGAGAGTGAGTCCAGGACATGTCTTGGCTCCTTATTATATGAGTAGAGGCATTGTTGGACACTATGTTATGTACAAATCATGCTACGGTATGTATCTATGGAAGTTATCCCTAAGTCCTTATCTCATGCTTGTTATGTGTGGTGTTTGGCAAGTTCATGAAAAGTCCCAAGTCCCTACTTCCCCATATAGTGCACCCCATGTTTCCTTCCCCTTAGACTTACTTGTTGGTGTTGAGTGATGGAAATCTAGTGTCCCTATTTCCATAGATTGTATCCTACTCTCCCTACCTCTTAGTATTGATTGTTAATGTTTATTCTGCAATACCAAACCAATAATGTGCTTAAGTATGCTATGAGGCTTGTTTGGGGATCTTCGAGTTCTCATTCGCTATGTCACACCTCCTAGGTTTGGGTCATTATAGAAATAGATACACATTGGTCTTCTTTCACTAATATGTGTTTTTCATGATTTCAAAACACGCAAATCATGTTATCATTCTTCAAGTTTTAACTTTTCAATTGGTATGAATTTTATATGATCATGGTATAAATTTTACATCCCTAATATTTGTATGCAATTATAGAAATGTTCTTATATACTAATTGCATACTAAAAAAGACATTTGTTAATCATTTAGTCTTCTGACATTACACACATAATATACACAAAATTTTGTACATTATAAATAAAATTATGTAAAATGACTCTGATAATCTTTTATACGCTAACATCCACATTATATACACTAATTAACATATACATATTGTCATGGTATAAATTTTACATTCTTAATTTTATATTGTAATATGATACCATTCAAGTTTTATATGAATTTTTATACAAATTCAAAATAAAATTCATATCTTTACTTTTGAATTTTTTAACTGGTATAAAAAATTATATATGATTGTGGTATAAATTTTATATTATCACTGCGCTTATAGGATTTGGTATATATTTTATTTCATATACAATATATATTCAAGATATGATCTTATTTCAATGATAATTTACAATACATATCAACATATATACACATTTTGTCACAAACATAATATACATAAATTTTGTGTATATTATAATTTTGTCTTATAACTAAACTTTTTGAATTATAACTTACAATACATAATGTGTTTGTGTCTGTGTGTTTTCATTATATAAAATTAGCATTGTCAGTAATCAATTTCAGACAGTACACACATAAGAAGAAAATAGATATTATTAATATTTGATTGTTATATAATTTTAATCAAGATATATATCAAATGCATACCAGAAAAAATAATTGTATAATTATTAAGTATTTAAGTATGGTCCTTATATCTTTGTCAGAAAATACTTTTTGTCATACAACAAATATTAAGAATCAATTTACAAACACATGACATTATACACATAAATTATATTTACTTGATATATACCCAATACAATAGTATTTAAGTTATATATCAATTTCATATCAGAACAAACGAATTATGTAATTATATTTAATGAATTGCACCAAAAGATAGTGTATGCAATATCTTTTAACCAACTCATAATCTAATATAAGCAAAAAAAAATCAAAATTCAAAACTTTATTGAAATAACTATAAAAGAGACATCTGTTTGTCATAATTAAATTAAAAATAGAAAATAAATTAATTTTGAGAAGGACAATTAGAGAATGTCTTTCTATTGTGACTTTCCTGATGACATGTGCTTCATGTGACTTTGGATTTCTTAAATTTAATTTTAATGAATGATTTATATCATTTAAGAGGTGGTCTTCATGTTGTCTTTCAAAATCAGGTAGCAAAAATTTTGGATTCAACACATAATTCAGTATCTCTCATGTATTCTCACATGGAAGAGGTTCAACAGAAATTGTATATGTTCTGAAAATTTTTATTACTATAGTATGGAGAATATACTATTGTTTCCATTAAAACATCGATTAAAACAATTCTCACAAAATAGAATATGAAGACGATAATAAAAAGAAGATTTGATTTATTTATTGTATTCACAATAACAACATTGAAATTTGTTGGGAGTAAATTAAGGGAGAGAAATCAAGAACGAAAAAATTTATTGACTAATAGTTTGCAACTGATTTGGAGTTAAATAAGGAAGTGAAATAACGATTTCAAGTATATGGTAAGCTAGAGAATCCTAAACTAATGAGAACCAAATTTAATCAATAATTCTTTAAATTTATACAGCATGTTAAAAAATTGGTTTTTTTTATATTCTAAAAGATTGTTTTTTAATTTTTTTAAAATTAAATTGTTATAGAATGTCGCAATTATATTACTATAACTTGAAAGTTAAACCATCCTATTAAGACCTGCAATAGTATATCTTATAACTGTCATTTCAAAAGTTGTTCCATTTCGCTTCTTATCTTTAATAAAATGATTTACTATCATATAAATATCTAAAGATTGTTTTAGATCATAAATTTTTAAAATTTTTCTTTTTTTTAATCACCATACTAAGTCAAACGAGGTCACACAAAATGGGACAGAGAAAATCATATTTTTCCTTTTATCTTGGCGATCATCTTATTATTCATTACTTTTATTTTTTTTATTTTAATCAGGATTAACAAGCTCTAATTTGACAGTAAGAATCCTATTGTTTGTTTATCACAATATGTGTCTCCTGAATCATATTAACAAATTCAACTATTTTTTGAGGTCCTTATTTAGGGATAAATTGTTTGACACCCACCATGGAAACATGACAAATGTAATATTGCTTTAACCTATTTCTTGTTCTTTACTAACTTGCTCTAATATGTTTTGAAAGAGAAACTGTTGTTATGTCTCACATTTGAACGAAATACTCACTAGAACAACGACCAAGTTGATGAAGAAATACCCTTGAAGGTGGAAGGTTTGATGGCACCCCTCGATTTTACGAAATGGCTTTAATAGTGGAGCAAATCCGAAGTGATGACCGCAAAGAGGATTAATATGAAGTTGACAGGAGTGACAGAAATTTGTGATGCCCGATTAGAAAGATGGGAATGGATAGATTGCTTGATATCTCCGTAGATGATGAGCCATGAAATTATGTTTCATCTTATATTTTAGGGATCATCCTCAATGCATAACTAAATAGTATTCTCATGCTATTTTTCTTGATTTAGCTAATAGATTGTAAGGATTCGGACTTTGTACGACTTCATCTAAGCTTGAAGTTTTCGTTTTCGGCAAAATTCGAACCAAGTGTCACCTCAAGGGAGACTACATGGTCTTGTGAGGTCACACAGCCTGTGTGGCATCCAGTGAAGTGATTCTTGGCCTTAATTTTGAGTGTGTGGCATTGGCATGGAGTTTCGGGCTAAAGCACATCATACTTGGATCCTACACGGCCCATGTGACACTTCATAGACCGTGTGGAGGACCACATGATGGCCTTGAGCTTGAAACATCAACGTTCGGAGCCAAGTGTAGTCACGGGCCGTGTAATGGTTCACGGGTTGTATGGTCAACCGTATGGCTTCCGGATTGAGAATTTTTCTAAGTATGGATGTGCCTCGCAACATCTTCATAAAGATTTTTCCAAGTATAGGGGTACGACCTTCACGAGCTGTGTGACATCACACAGGCTGTGTAGGCCCCTGTATAGCTAACTTTGTGAAAGTTTTTCTAAGTATGAGATTTCAAGCTCAAGCTAAATTCACTTTCAAGCCTTCAATTCAAACTTATTTATGTTATTTAAGGCCATCATGGTTCTGCTATGTCAAGCCAAGTTCAAGAGAATTTTGTTGGCTAGTTTTTCACAAGTACTGATAGAAGGGTCAAATTTAAAGGATCATATCTATTAGCACAAAAAGAACTAGGTGGACCACAACTAGTCAAATTAAAGCTCTTTGAATTAGCTTTCCAATTCACTTGGTTTCACCTCATTTAGAGTTCGGATGAAGAAGTTATTCCCATTTTCGTAGAATCTGTGCAAGGGTATATGCAATTTTTTTTAAAATTCTGTTTCATTAATAGCATTTTCGAAAATTTGGTAACTTCTATTGGTCTTTTAGGATTTCCTATGCTATTTAATGGTCTTCTAAAGACCTAAACCCTATTCCAAACATTCAAAACTCACTCCTCCCATTTTAAACTCTCTCAAATTCCTCTCAAGAACTCTTGAAGATTTTCAACTTGGGGATCAAAGCAAATTCAAGTCTCCTTCAAACTTCTCTTGGAATTTCTTCAATTGGATCTAGGTATGTGGGTTTGATCTTTGGTTTCTTTCTATCAAAGAGACCCAAAACTTTTCTAGCACTTTCCATGAATTTTTAGCTACTTTAAATTGTGGTTTTAAATATTATGATTCCTTAGATTCAAGTAATGTATGGATTGTACTTATTCACTTATTTGAAGTTGATTTAAGCTATATTATGATGAATTACATTGGATTTATGATATTATGAATATGCATTGTCCCTTTTTAAAGCTTGTTTATGCATGGGTGATCATATTCTGATTTTAAAAATGGATTTAATTAAGGGTTGACTTTAATTTCATATTATATTATTGATTTTAGATTGATTCGAGATTACCCATGTCATTCTCACATTACTCATAAGCATATGTATTCAGAGCATGGATTTATGAAATTACCGGTGGGTTAAGCTCATATATGTATATATGAAAATATTTTCGGTCAGTTAAGCTCACATATTGGTTATGACAAGTATGTGATCACACATATGTCTATGTTTAAGGCTCTTTGAGCATCATGGGTGTTTGCATCATATTGTTATAAGAATGGGATATTCCTAAGTATGAATATTATGAATATGAGTTATGATTTTGCTTTTGAGCCTAAAGGTCCATTCAAATGAATTGAAGTGACTTAATCTTGAAAGCATGTATGTATATATAATTTTTTTATGGGATGTTTGACATAGCACCGATGCATTGTGGTCCTCTCCCTTTTCTCGAAATATGTTCCAACGTAGGAATGGTAGTCACTACGAAATGACAGGGTCATAAGGGATGGTTATTCATTTGTGATATGATATGATAAGCTTTATAAGAAAATCTATTCGAGATGACCGGGTAGTAAGGAAGGTGGTCAACAAATACGAAATGACCGGGCCGGAAGGTGTGGTATAGATTACCTTTGGAAAGTAATCTTCTATTACCGATGGGAGGTCAACATCAGGCAAATTCATGTAATAGCTCACATGGATTTGTAATATCGGTTACGGTCTTATCCCCACTATGTATGAGCATTATTGGCGTTTCATGCATCATGGCTTTCATGGCATATTGTTATACTATATTTCTTTGATTATGTATTTCGTTCTATATTATGTGCCCTTGCCACCATTGTATGCAGGTTTTGGTGAGTTACATGCATTGCACCATGCACACTTAGTACATTCAATGTACTAACACATACTTTTGCCTACATGATCTCACTATGTAGGGACCGGAGATTACTTTCATCCACCGTTTGATACATAGATCATATTTTAAGACATTTGTTATGGTGAGTCATATCTTCAAAGGACAAGCCACCATTCCCCTAAAATGACCCCAAAAAAACCTGAAAAAGTGCCTCGGAAGTGCCCAGAATCATAATTTTTATAAATCTCAAAATTCGTGCATGATATCAAAAATCTGACTTCATATTCTTGTTCAGTGAGAAAAATTGAGTGGGAAATAGGTATAACCCCAATTTTAGAGCAACTGTAGTAAAATTTGATTTTTTTTCAAATTTGCACAAAACAGTAAGGGTGCGATAGTTCCGTGATGCGAATCCATCGCGGACCAGTGTATTTTAGCTACCAGAGTTTTTTTCAAATTTAGCCTAAGGCCTTGGGCTCTTGGGTCTAAAAAATACCTAAAATTAGTCATATTTCAACTCCATATCATTCAAAACGTTCCCCAAAAGCCTCTCAAACACTTAGCCAATATTTCATCTCAAAAATTCAAGTATCAAAAGTCATCTGGATCTTAAGGTTCTAAATCAAGCTTCAAGTCTCCATCTCCAATCTTCTTCAAGGATTCTCCAAATTCAAGGTATGTGGGTTTCTTCCATGGGATCCTTTCACCCATGATACCCAAGCTCTCTTTTACCTAAAATTGTATGATTTAAAGTTGATTTACTTATCGGTCTTATCTATTATGAATTTTCACTGCACACTATGTTAGGGTTTTATGAAATTATGGTTGTTTTTAACATCTTTTGAGCTATGAATCTAAGATCTACTCTGAGATTTGATGAAGGGCTTTGATGTATATAGCTTGAGGGTGTTACCATGTATCTATTGATGGTTTTACATTGAATTTTCTAGCACGATTTCACTGTTGAATTACATGGTTTTACACTAGCACTACACACCTGCTAAGTGTTTGATAAAATATTTGGATTATGATTTCTTGAGGAACTGAAGGTCCAATACATGTCTTATGAGTTGAATGACTTTATGATGATGAAAGGAATATATGTATATAATGATGATGAAAGGAATGTATGTATATGATATTATCTCTATAGTGTTTGGATGACCAAGCCTCACTCGAGAGGTTGTAGGCCCGGGCAACCTTGTTGAGGGGTTTGTACCTCGATCGCCTTGCTCGGGAGATGGCAGGACCATGCAACCTTATCGGGGGATTTGTACCTTGATAACCTTATTAGGGGATTTGTACCTCATTAAACTCGTGAAGCGATTTGTACCTCATGTGTCTCTCTAAGGAGGTAGTAGTCCTTGGATTGCACTATTAGTGGTCACTCTTTACACTTGTATTATGTTCCATATATATAAGCATGATTTTACTTCGAGCATCATTCATACATGTCATATTGCTATAAGCTTATTCATTGCCTATGTTATGCAGTTGCTTATGGTGCCTATCTCTTGTTGCATTGCATCGTGCATACTTAGTACATTCAAATGTATAAATGCATACTTTATGCCTACATGACGTTACCATGTAGGAACCGGAGCCCCACTTGAGCATTCTCCTCCACGTGGATAGTATGATATCCCTCAAGCTTATGGGTGAGTCCTCCATTTCAAGGACAATGTTTATGATCTTATATTATGTACTAAGACTATCTTTCTTCTACTTATGTATTGTCTATGAGGGTGAGCCCGTGTTGCTTATCTTGGCCCCCACTCTTATCTGTGTAGTAGAGGTGTTATTGGACATGATATGTATCTATGCTATGAGCCTTGACTCTCTTATTTCTTTATGTTTATATTATGAAGGTTGTCCCTTAGTCCATTGTCCCTATTTACTATTTCTTGTTGTATTTTATTGCTTCCGCAACCAAGGATGTGTGATGATATGTTAAGAGGCTTACTTGGGTTCCCTTCGAGTTCCCCATGCACCGCATCATGTTTAGGCTCTATTCTTGGTTCATGACAAACTTGGTATTAGAGCACTAGGTTGTTAGATCCTCAGAGTCTAATACACCGCATCGATTAGAGTCTTATTCATGGTTGTGTTCTGCATCACAACTATGAGTAAGAGGCTATGAGATGTTTTAGGAAATATTTCTCTTCTTCTCACTCTGTGTCATGTTATAGAAGTTGAGCTAAGGTTCTTCCCTTTAATGATTGTCCTGTGATATGCTAGATCATGCCTAACATGAGAGAAAGAAGAGCTCGCACACCCGAGGAGCAATCGGCTAATGGAGAGCTCCGGGATGCTCTCACTTTGCTTGCACAAGTTGTGGCTGACCAAGCCAACCAAGGGGCCCAAGCCCCTCATGCTCCTACACCGGTTTCTCAGATAAGAGACTTCATGAGGATGAATCTCCCGAAGTTCTATAGGTGAGTTCTACAAGGTATTGGCTATCATGGATGCATGGTCAGAAGATAAGGCGTAGTTGGCAGCCTACCAACTCAAAGGGATGGCACAAATATGGTATAATCAATGGAAGGAAGAGAAGGGAGTCAACTATGTGGTGCTTTGGGAGGAGTTCAAGGTGGGTTTCCTTAATCGGTTCTTCCCTCTTGAACTTAGGAAAGCTAAATTGGTGGAATTTATGATTTTGAGACAAGGATCTATGAGTGTGATGGAGTATGCCCTCAAATTCAATCAACTCTCAAAGTATGCTCCACACTTGATTACTGACTCAAGGTCTAGAATGAACAAGTTTGTGATAGGTGTGTCCTACTTGGTGAGTGAGGAATGTCGGTCCGTTATATTGATTAGGGACATGGACTTTTCCCATTTAATGACCTATGCTGAACAAATGGAGGAGGAGAAGTTGAGGAAGAGGAGGGGTCATGAGGCCAAGAGAGCTCATTTTGTTGGTAAGTGTTAAGGGTGTGATTCCTAATAATGGGTGTCCAAAATGTGGTAGAGGTCATAATGGCCCATGCTTGAGGGATACCAATGCTTGTTATGGTTGTGGGGAAGTTAGGCATAAGGTGATGGATTGCCCTTGAAATCGCAACAAGGTTAAGAAGGTTCGTCCACAATGTGCTAATGCGGATGGTTCCCCAAGGCACAATCGGTTTATGCTTTGCATGGGAGGCAGGTGGTTGATGAGGTGCCCGATGTCATCACCGATATATTAAAAATTTATGATTTTGATGTGTATGCATTGATTGATCCGGGTGTCACTCTTTCTTTACCCCCTTTGTTGCCAAAAAGTTCCATGTTAAGCTTGAATTGTTGCATGAGTCATATGAGGTGTCTACTCTTATTGGTGCATCTATTGTTGCTAGAAAGCTCTATAGAAATTGTCCCATTTGCATCTTGCATAAAATATTGTCTTGTGATCTTGTTGAATTAGATATGGTTGATTTTGATTGTCATTTTTGGGATGGATTGGTTGCCTGCATACAATGCCTCTATTGATTATAGAACTCGTAGGGTCAAATTCCAATTCCCAAATGAACCTATCCTTGAGTGGGAGATTCATGATGTGGTGGTCAAGGGTAGGTTCATCTCTTGCATTAAAGCTCGTAAGTTAATCTCTAAGGGGTGTCTTTATCATCTTCTGAGGGTTAGGGATGTGGAGTCCAAAGTCCTTCCAATAGAGTTAGTTCTGGTTGTGAATGAGTTTCTTGATGTCTTTCCAAATGACCTTCCCAGTGTTTCTCCCAAATGGGGAATAGATTTTTGTATAGACCTCCTTCCTAATACTCAACCCATTTCTATTCTCCCTTACCATATGGCCCAGCAGAGTTAAAGGAGTCAAAGGAACAATTGACGGACTTATTGGAGAATGGCTTTGTTAGACCTAGCCAATCCCCTTAGGGTGCACCAGTATTGTTTGTGAAGAAGAAAGATGGATCTCTTAGAATGTGTATTAACTACCAATAACTCAATAGGGTCACCATCAAGAATAGGTATCCTCTTCCAAGAATTGATAATTTGTTTGACCAATTGCAAGGGGCTAGCCATTTCTCTAAAATTGATCTTTGGTCCGGGTATCATCAAGTGAAGGTGAAGGAGTGTGACATTCCCAAGACGGTCTTCGGACTAGGTATAGGTATAATGAATTTGTGGTTATGTCTTTCAGGTTGACCAATACACTAATCATCTTCATAGATCTAATGAATAGGGTCTTCAAACTCTACGTTGATTCATTTGTTGTGGTATTCATTGATAATATTTTGATCTATTCTCGTGGTGAGGAGGCGCATAGGGCTCATTTGAGGGTGGTATTGCAAAGATTGAGGGAGGAGAAGTTGTATGCTAAATATGAAAAGTGTGAGTTTTGGTTGAGGGAGGTTTCCTTTCTAAGACATGTGGTGTCGGGGGATGGCATTAAAGTGGATCCTAAAATGACAGATGTGATTAGAAATTACCCTAGACCATTGACCCCATCGATATTAGGAACTTCTTGGGATTAGCGGGTTACTATCGGAGGTTTGTGAATGGGTTCTCTTCAATTGCCTCTCCTATGACAAAATTGACTCAAAAGAAGGCTAAGTTTGTGTCGAGCGATGAGTGTGAAAGGAGCCTCCAAACATTGAAAGGTAATCTTGTGTCCTCTCCTATATTATCACTACCAAAAGGGCTAGAGGGATTTATTGTGTATTGTGATGTTTCCCGGGTTGGTTTGGGTTGTGTGTTGATGCAAAATGGTAAGGTCATAGCCGATGCTTATAGAAAACTCAAAGTGCATGAAAAGAATTATCCTACCCATGATCTTGAGTTAGCCGCTATTGTGTTTGCATTGAAGATTTGGCATCACTATTTCTATGGGGTGCATGTTTATATGTTCACCGATCATAAGAGCCTCCAATACGTCTTCACTCAAAAAGATCTCAAGTTGAGACAAAGAAGGTAGCTAGAACTTCTTAATGACTATGATATGAGTATGCATTATCATCCCGGTAAGGCTAATATGGTGGCAGATGCCTTGAGTAGGGTGTCTATGGGTAGCCTAGCTCATGTTGATGGTGGTGTTAAAGAGGTGGCTAGGGAGGTGCATCAATTGGCTAGATTGGGGTTAGGTTGGAATAGGTTGGTAATGGTGATGTTGTTGTTAATAGTTCTGAGTCTTCCTTGGTTGATGAGGTGATAGCAAAGCAAGATCTTAACCCCTCATCATTAGATTTGAAGGCCTTCGTGAAAAAGAGTAAGGCGGAGGTTTCCTCCCAAGGGGGAGATGGTACTCTTAGGTACCAAGGTAGTTTGTGTGTGCCTTGTGTTGATGGATTGAGGGAGAAAATCCTTGATGAGGCCCATAATTCTTCTTATTCTACCCACCCTGGTTCCACCAAAATATATAAAGATTTGTGTATTGGTAGGGAGGCATGAAGAGAGACATCGCCAAATTTGTTTTCGGTTGTCATAGTCATCAAAAAGTCAAAGCCGAACATCAAAGGCCTGGTGGCCTAACCCAAGACATAGAGATTCCTACTTGGAAATGGGAGGTGATTAATATGGATTTTGTGGTTAGGTTGCCCTAGACTAGGAAGGGTTTTGATTCCATTTGGGTTGTGGTTGATAGGATGACGAAATTGGCTCACTTTCTGCCGGTTAAGACCACATATGGGGCTAAAGATTATGTTAGTTTATACATTCATGACTTGGTAAGGTTGCATGGGGTTCTTTTGTCCATCATATCGGATCGTGATGCTCAATTTGCTTCACATTTTTTGAGGTCCTTTCAAAGGGGTCTTGGTATAAGAGTTAACTTAATACAGCTTTTCACCCTCAAACGGATGGCCAAGCCAAAAGAACTATCCAAACACTTGAGGATATGCTTAGGGCTTGTGTATTGGAGCTTAAGGGTAGTTGGGATGATCATCTCCCATTGCTTGAGTTCGCCTATAACAATAGCTATCATTCTAGCGTTGGTATGGCTCCTTTTGAGGCTCTCTATGGTAGGCGTTGTAGATCACCGATTGGGTGATTTGAGATTGGTGAGGTGGCTTTGTTAGGACCGGATCTGTTTATGGAGGCTCTTGCGAAGGTTATGATGATTAGAGAAAGGTTGAAGACGGCCCAAAGTTGCCAAAAGTCCTATGCCGATGTAAGGAGAAGGGATCTTGAATTCAAAGTTGGTGGTTGGGTCTACATGAAGGTATCACCCATGAAGGGTGTGGTTCATTTTGGTAAGAAGAGAAAGTTAAGCCCTAGATATGTTGGTCCTTATAGGGTGATGATAAGGATTGGTAAGGTGGCCTACTAGTTGGATTTGCCTAGTGAAATGGAGTTGGTTCATCCGGTCTTTCATGTGTCTATGTTGAGGAAGTGTGTGGGTGACCCTAATGCTATTGTGCCTCTTGATGTTATGGGTGTTGTTAAAGATAATTTGACCTATGAAGAGGTTTTGGTTCAGATTATGGATAGACAAGAAAAGAGGTTGAGGAACAAGGATGTGGCTTCCGTTAAGGTCCTTTAGAAGAATCAACAAGTTGAAAGTGCTAGTTGGGAGGCCGAAGCGGACATGAAAAAGTGATATCCTTACCTATTCCACTCCACTAAAGCCTAAGGTATTGATTTAAGTCCTCTATATGATCTCAAGTCTTAAGTTCAGCCCTCATGTCATTGTATACATTCATGTTTAAATTGACAAGTTCATAAGGATTTTACACTTATGATAAGATTTTAAAATGATGTTTGAGTGCATTGTTGTATATCTCTGTGGGCTAAAATTATCATGTTTGTGTCTCTCATAAACGTTTCTTTGGCATTAGGGGACCCAAAGGGGAGATATTGAAACGACCCGAAAAAGTGCCCAAAAATGTGCCTCGAAAGTGCCCAGAATCATAATTTCCATAAATCTCAAAATCCATACATAATGAAGAAAATCCAATTTCATATTCTTTTCAGGGAGCAAAATTGAGTGGGAAATGGGTGTAACCCTAATTTTAGAGCAATTGTAGCAAAATTTGATTTTTCCAAGTTTGCACAAAACAGTAAGGGTGTGCGATGGTTTTACGACGCGGAACCATTGCGAACCAGTGTATTTTGCTTGTTAGTTTTTTTCAAATTCAGCCTAAGGCTTTGGGGTCTTGGGCCTAAGTCTTCCTATGTCTAAAAACACCTATACTTAGTCATTTTTGAACCCCATATTATTCAAGACATTCCCCAAAAGCCTCTCAAACACTTAGCTAATATTTTGTCTCCTAAATTCAAGTCTCAAAACTCATCCGGGTCTTAAGGTTCTCATTCAAGCTTCAAGTCTCCATCTCCAATCTTCTTCAAGGATTCTCTAAAGTCAAGGTTTATGGGTTTCTTCCATGGGTTCCTTTCACCTATAATACTCAAGTTTGCTTTTACCTAAAATTTCATGATTTAAAGTTTATTGCTCATGGATCTTATCTATTATGAATTTCACCACATACTATGTTGGGTTTCACAAAATTATGGTTGTTTTAGCATGTTTTGAGCTATGAATCTAAGATCTATTGTGAGATTTGATGAATGGCTTTGATGTATATGGCTTGAGAGTGTTACCAAGTATCTATTGATGATTTTACATTGAATTTTTCTAGCATGATTTGACTCTTGAATTGCATTGTTTTATATTAGCACTACACTCCTGTGAAGTGTTTGATAAATTGTTTGGATTATGATTTCTTGAGGAATTGAAGGTCCAATGCATGTCTTATGAGTTGAATGACTTTATGATGATGAAATGAATGTATGTATATGATGATGATGATGAAAGGAATGTATATGTATGATATTATATCTATAGTGTTGAGGATGACCAAGCCTCACTCGGGAGGTTGTAGGCCCGGGTAACCTCGTTGAGGGGTTTGTACCTCGATCGCCTCGCTCGAGAGGTGGAAGACCTGTGAAACTTTTTCGGGGAGTTTGTACCTTGATAACCTTATTGGGGGGTTTGTACCTCATCAACCTTGTTGGGGGGGTTGTACCTCATCAACCTCATGAAGGAGTTTGTACCTCATGAGCCTCTCCAAAGAGGTGGTAGGTATTGGATTGTACTATTAGTGGTCACTCTTTACACTTGTATTATGTTCCATACATATAAGCATGATTTTACTTCAAGCATAATTCATACATGTTATATTAGTATAATCTTATTCATTGCGTATGTTATGCATGTTACTTATGGTGCCTATCTCTTGTTGCATTATATCCTACATACTTAGTACATTCAAACATACTAACGCTTACTCTATGCATATATGATGTCACCATGTATGAACCAGAGCCCCAGTTAAGCATCATCTTCCACGTGGCTAGTACAATATCCTTCAAGCTTGTTGGTGAGTCCTCCATTCCGAGGATGATGTTTATGATCTTATGTAATGTACTAAGACTATCTTTCTTCGATTTATGTATTGACAATGAGGATGAGCCCAGTTGCTTGTCTTGGCTCCCACTCTTATCTATGTAGTAGAGGTGTTGTTGGACATAATATGTATCTATGCTATGAGCCTTGACTCTCTTGTTTCTTGATGCTTATGTTATGAAGGTTGTCCCTTAGCCCCGTTGTCCCTATTTACCATTTTTTGTAGTATTTCATAACTTCCGCGACCAAGGATGCGTGATGATATGTTAAGAGGCTTGCTTGGGGTCCCTTCGAGTTCCCCATGTGTTGTATCACGTCTAGGACCCAGGCTTGGGTTGTGATATCTTCTACCTTATGTTGCTTTTGCTTATGTTACCTATACTTTGAGGGTGAGCATGGGACATATCTTGGCCCCTGTCCCATCTTATGACTAGAGCCATTGTTAAACATCTTATAGACTCTCGTCAGATCTATGTGTTATGTGTCGTATTTAAAGCTTATGATTATGGTTGTCTATTAGATATGGCTATTATGGATTGATAATGGGAATTATAGTATGTTTGATGTGGAAATGTGAAAGATCCTAAGTCCCAAATTGCCCCCATAGAGTGAATCCTACTTAAATGCCCCTTAGTCTTTATGTGCTACGTGTTATGTGATTACATGTTTATCTCTTTCCCTATGATATCCCTATAGTGTGAGTCCTACTTTCTCGTCCCTTAGAACTATGTGTTTACTATTTACATACATTTTCGAAAATGATGTGAATATGGATACTTTGAGGCTTGTTATTAGACCCTCGGGTTCCCATTCTCCATTTCACTCCTAGATCCAAGGTCTGAGTCGTAATAGAGATGGTATCAGAGCACTAGGTTTAGAAATGGTCCTTGAAGTCCAAAATGCCACGTTATTCATGGGTGTTAAGCACGCCACATCTATAGGCATGATGCTACAAGGCGTTTTAGGAAATGTTTCACTTTTCATGATTCATATCGTGCCATGGTCCATATATTAAGGTTTCCCATCTCCATCACTCCCTACCGAATAAGGAGAGTTACCGTGGGCTCGTAATACAATCCAGGAAAGGAAGATGTTGTAACTAATCCTATAGATGATGTAAAAAGGGAGTTGGTAAAAGATGTGCATTTAGAAAAGCTTACTGCTCTGGATATTCAAAGTTTTCTTTGGTAAACTAATTATGATGGAAGGTTTGTAGAAGGTTTGTCACCATTGCATCTCCATTGACTAAGTTAACTCAAAGGAAGGCCAAGTTTGCATGGTTGGATGGGTATGAGAGGAGTTTTCAGCCATTGAAAGATCGATTTACATTAGCTCTTGTTTTGACTTTGCCAGATGGCTTAGATAGATTGGTTATATGTTTGGATGCTTCTTGAATTGGGTTCGGTTATGTACTTATGCGACATGGTAAGGTGATAGCTTATGCGTCAAGGCAATTGAAGGTCCATGAGCAAAATTACCCAACTTATGATCTTGAGTTAGCAGCGGCGATATTGGTTTTGAAAATTTGGAGGCCCTATTTGTATGGGGTGCACGTTGACGTTTTCACCAACCACAAGAGTTTACAATACGTTTTTCAAACTTCTCAAAGGAATTTCTTCAAATCTCTTTCAAACTTCTCTTGGAATTTCTTCAATTGGGTCTAGGTATGTGTGATCGATCTTTGGTTCCTTTCAATCAAAGAGACCTAAAACATTTCTAACACGTTTTATGAATTTTTAGCTACTTTAAATTGGGGTTTTAAATATTATGATTCCTTAAATTCAAGTAATGTATGGGTTGTAGTTATTCACTTATATTAAGTTGATTTAAGTTATATTATGATGAATTACATTGGATTTATGATATTATGAATATGCATTGTCCCTTTTCAAAGCTTGTTTATACATGGGTGATCATATTATGATTTAAATATGGATTTAATTATGGGTTGACTTCAATTACATATTGTATTGTTGATTTATATTGAATCTACATTATCCATGTCAGTCTCACATTATTCATAAGCATATGCATTTGATCACGAGCATGGATTTATGAAATTACCGGAGGGTTAAGCTCTCTCTCTCTCTCTCTCTCTCTCTCTCTCTCTCTCTCTCTCTCTCACACACACACACACACACACGCGCACACACACACGCGCACACACACACACACACACACACACACACATATATATATATATATATATATAAATATAATATGAAAATGTTTTTTGAGTGTGAAGCTCACATATGGTTATGACAAGAATGTGATCACATATAT